>PQWD01009252.1:0-10276 GCA_019425675.1 Leucinodes orbonalis
GGGTCTTTTAATGGTTCTTCTATCTGAGCTTGTTTGAAAAATATATTTCCGTGTGATATTCTCCATAACATCCTCTCGAAGGACGGCACTCGCGGTGTGGCCACCACACCAGCTATGAACCCCAGATGGCCTACGGTTTCGTTGTTGTATATCGCGACTGATGTTGATATTTTTTTCTGAGCAGAATGGTCTTGAAAAAATGTCTGGGTTTTCTCAATAAGAATCTTCAGTTCAATGAGCGCTAAGCAATCGGTTTTCAGGTTTTGTGCGTTACGCGTGATCTCTTGTATTTCTGATTCGATGTAATCAATTCTCTCCTGTGGAATGAGATTTTTATTTTAAATAATAATTAAATTCAACATTGGCATCTAGTAAACTTTGCCTGGGATTCTTCCGACAGAATAATTTTAACACTGCTTCTTCTTTTTTCTTTTTTAAGGCTTTAAGGGGCGATTTGCAAAAACTTCAATATGCAAGATTTATTGTTCATGACAAATAGCCATCATACTTATTTTTAGCTTTCTACCTTGTAAACAGTTTAAACTTGTAAAGAAAATTATATATACATATATATCACTATACATAGGAATCCCCCGCTCAAGTTTAAAAGTTTTGGAGTCCATTTCCAAAAACGGATCCCCTCCCTCCCCCCTCCCCCCAATTTAAAAGGTTTGTGGATAAATATATAAATATACATAGGATTCCCCCCACACCTTTAAAGGTTTTGGGGTCTATTTCCGAAAAAAACCATATATATATAGTGATATACACCTTTATATATATATATAATCCTAAGTACGATTCCCCTTCCCCTAACTTTAAAGGTTTTGGTGTCCATTTCCGAAAAAAAAATACACACACACACACACACACATATATACTACTTTTTGTCCCGCTTTCACCCCCCACTTCCCTAAAATGGGGGTTGGAAGTTTGTATGGAACATTCCGCAATTTTTGTAGTACGACGCTGAAATTTGGTATGCGGACTATTTCAGAAACGAAAAAATATGGCATATATTTTTTTCAAAAATCTACCCCCAAACCCTTCAAATAGGGGAGGAAGTATCATATCCAATTTTCCTCAGTTTTTAAGGTAGATTTTATTGAAACTTGGTATGTTGACAGAAGGTAACCTAGAATAGGTTTTAGGATACTTTTTGTTCCGTTTTAACCCCGCACTTCTATTATATTACCTCACAAAATCTATTATATTACCTTCTTTATTGTACCTACACTTCAAATAACCATTTAGTAAGAATGAATGAAATTACAATAGGGCGGCCTTATTGCCTTGTCCTGCGTTAGATTTTAACACTAGTAGATCATCAAATATCGATGAGAATATTTCTAGGAGAAATAAAGGGACCGATATTCGTAAATTAGAGTATTGGAAGAAATGGCGCTCCGTGCGCAGAAATGATGTCGATGTAAGGGAAAAAAGTAGACCTCGACCAAATGCATAGCGACTACAAGGGATGTGTCCATGTGAAAGAAGCGAGGAGAAAAGATGGGAAATCTGATAAAATAAAGCAGAACCCAGAGAATGTGAAGTGCAGATGCGCCGCTCAATGCTGTGGTTCTTTACACACTCGTCATTACTGACATGGAGAAGGCAGAAAAGCTAAAGCAGAGCTTACCTCCAGGTCTCTAGATTAAAGAAGTTCATTAATGCGACTAGGCATAAATTATTAAAATTATAAAACTTTTTTTAGCAGTGGGTATATTAGCCTGTAATGACGACGATGATGAGATCATCTAAAGGCTGCTGGGATTGTCAGCTCCACGAACCTTGAAAACATGACATCACTTCACTTCCAGACGTTTAAGCGATTCAAACAATATTACTGCATTCTAAACTTGATGATGGCAATCAAGAAAATTTGAACTGAGTATCTACTAGCTAGATTATAAGGAATGTGTTTGAAGTGCAACGAATCGTTTTCATGGATACAATAAAAGATAACCGAAATACTATATAATATATATAATAATGCCTATATTTAGTTATACCAAATTATCACAATTTAATAACCAAATGGTTATGTTTAAAGAAAACAGTCTTGAAACTTGGAATAGAACTTGTTATTATTGATAAATGCAATATATATAATACAATATATATTATATTATCCGATATATATGCGTCTACAATTTTCACATTGTCCTCCGCTTACCTTGGTTGTAGGTTTTACGGCCAAATGGCTACTGAACGCTTAGTGCCGTTTAAATTTATTTTATTATATAATAAGTAATTTAAATAAATATCCACTGACATTTACACAGCGCCATCCAACCCCAAGTTAAGCGTGAAGCCTGTATTAAGGGTACTAAACAACGGATAAACATACTTATGTACATTTTTTTGGAAATTCATACATATAATACATAGAAAACACCCAGACCATTACAAACAGACATGTTCATGCACACAAATGTTTGTAATGCCCGGGAGTCAACGTCTCAAACGCTACACCAAATAAGTCGTTAAAATATCATAATAATAAGTTATCATTCTTACCTCAAGTATATTAATTTCTCTGGGGCTTAGTGTACGCGGGCCCGGCTTGGGCGGAGGCGGTGGTTCGGGAAGCTCTCCCATAACCCAACGCAGTTTTCGTTCCATTTCACTGCATCTCCTTACTTCGGTCACGTATCTTCTTTGAAAGTCATTCACGTGGGGGTTAAGCTGTTGGCAAAATAACAAGTATGTTATCCGTTCTATGTTCTGTTATACGTCACGGAAAATTATTTTGCTAGAATGTTGAAAAGCAAAAAAGGTTTGACCGATCGCCATCGAATTATCCAGAGATATTGCTTTGATAGTTTAAATGACAATAGTATTTAAGTCTCAGTAGAAAACAGCTGTCTCGCGCGTTTATACGGTCGTTTAACGTATCGAAACGAATAAATGTTGCCCTATAAATGCCAATTGGTATTTATTGCAGGCACTCCTTTGCCTAAAATAACTCCATCACGTTTATCATCTTCATGGACACTACTGTTATTGTTCCAATATGCGTTGATGAATACAACAAATAAAATGGAGGTCAAAGCTTTTGCTTAATACAGTACAAATATTTTGAGTATATGTGTGTAATTTCAATCCCACCAAAAACATTCTGTAGGAAATCTAGCCAAGGCACGATGGAGCTGCTTGATTATCTCTAAAAAGTAATGAAATCAAGACAAAAACGTACCAAGTCTACGTGATAATAACCGTACGTGATACTTCATCATCCTTGGTTCATCATGAAAAAAAAAATGCTTAATATTTATTTCAGTTCTTCACGCAAGGATACAATATATAACACAGACACACAATTTGCAGAACTTTATGTATGTGTCATATTACCATTAGATTAGTAGCCCTGGAGTCCACACTAGGATTCTTTGTGTTGTGAATGTCATGTTTGGAATCATATAGCTTATCCGTTAATATGTGTAATACATATTAATATATAAACTGAGATAAGAGAGTAAACGGTGGTTCGAAATTATGTTAAATCTTGTTTATGATGGGTAAGTGACTCGGGTACCAAAGATGGTGAATTGCTATCTCAGATCATTGGTGCATTCACAAGATTCCCTTCTTTCCAAATTCTTTGCGGAATCCATGACATATTTTCGTAGCCGGATTTTAGTCCGATCGTAAAGACTAGTCATAATTTTCATCGTAAAATGATTCAAACAAACAAACCTATTAGTTAGGCCAACGACTATAGTGGGAGCTCATTGTCATTTCAATTATAACAATAATTCCGAGCCGGGATGGACTCAAGTGAGTGATAAACTGCGCAGGTCAAGTGTTGGGTTTCTAGCCGGCGCACGAGTAACGCTAATACGAGTATTCAACAATGTCAAACAACTAAAGCTTGTCTAAAAATGTCTAAATTATCAGTGATATTAAATCCCACAATGTATTTTGTCATTATGAAACCTTTTTATATCTATGACTAGCTTTTGCCCGCGGCTTCGCTCGCATTAAATTCGGGATGACACGGTACCACTTCAGGCCGCCCAACTTTAAAGGTTTAGAGTTTATTTCAGATATATATATATATACATATGTATACATATATACATAGGATTCCCCTCCTCCAAAAAGGTTTCGGGTCAATTTCAGATTTTTTTTAGCAAAAAAATGTTATAGTTAGCTAACCTTAAAAGATAGACATATGCTGTCGCGGACTTTTTTGTAGACCTTTAAAAGGAGAACAATACTCTCATACATGACTTTTATTAAACTTTAACCGTTTGCTTAGTGTACGCAGCGGAAGCTCCAAGTATGAAAATAACCCCCAATTTTGAAACATTCTTCATTGCTGCCCCGCTTCTATTGCTCGTAGCGTGATGATATATAGCCTCGATAAATACGCTATCTAACACTGAAAGAATTTTTCAAATCGAACCAGTAGTTCCTGAGATTAGCGCGTTCAAACAAACAAACAAACTCTTCAGCTTTATATATTAGTATAGATGGGCTTGGTCTTGAGTTCACAGACAATCCTAGTGGAAGTTTTTTAATCGTATTATTATGTCTTAGTATTTTGGAAAAAACAAATTCATGACAAATAGATCGCATACCAATTTCTAGTTTTATAGCTTAAACATTGCGAAAGCTCCATACAGACTTCCACACCCATTTTAGAGAAGTGAGGGCTTACAGTAGATTTAGACTAAAAGAAGCCTATATTTCTCTCCATAGTTTTAACTATCTCCACTTTCAAAATCACATCTATTTATTTTTCTGTTGTTCCGTGATAGACGTACAAACAGACATACTAAGCGATTAATATTAAAAATAAAAACTTGAGAAAGTTGTTGTAAGTCATATATCATGGAAGGTATAACAATATCTGCCTAAGATGTTTACAAATTATTGAGAAGAATATTATTTGACTAAAGAGCATTGCTAGAGACTTAAATTCAGTCCGTTGATTTTCATTGATTAATTATGCAACTCATATTAAAATCAACAAGCGTGACGAGCAGGTAGTCTTGCAGACCTGCATTATTATAACACATATGTGTGAAAACATAGTTCTCACTAATAAACGCACTAATCAGCCCTAAGGTTTTTTTAAATTTCCTTTTGATTTCACTGGTCCACACACATCAAACCCTGACTTTCTCGATAGAGCACCACCTTGGAAATATCTTCTTTTAAACAAAAAGGAAATCATCAAAATCGGTCTATACACGACGAAGATATCCGCGAACAGACATAAAAAAAATATACGGACGATTTTTGAAGTCGGTTAAAATCCATTCGTTAAAATTGATTCATTCCTATGATTATAATTGCGTAATTCATAATCCGGAATTCTAATTCAAAATGCAATCTTAATAATACTATAATATACCATATTACTAGGACAAACAATATAAGTACTTGTCTGTGAATTTGGCCCGTTTCGAAAACACTGCGTAGGTGTGGCCGCCCAACCCCTACGTCACCACATTCTAAAAATATTATATTGCTTTACCCTTTTCCGTTGTATGTTTAGTAAAATAATAATATCTATACGCAATCTAGTGAAGTACATTACAAAAACTTGAATGCTTTTAATTTTTGCATTTACAACAAATTGTATTAGATGATGGATACATGCACTTAATATTTATAATTTAACACATTAAGTACTTATTATTTGGTATCTCAACAACAACCACGTACAACAACCATTTATTTTGTTTTTGACAGTTTATGATGTTTCGTATAAAGTAAAACCCTCTTACCATTACTTTACCGTTTTATTCAATTTGAAATTCATATCGATTTCATTAAAGAAAAACTTTCGATTAAATGCATCGACTTATTGCAAATACGCGAGAAAATAATTGTAAGAAATAATATCAATACCGTTAACATTTTTACATCATATTCCCAATTGCCTAGTAAGTTTGTTTAATAAATACGTAGACAGAGAAAATAAATGTGTATGCATGTGATTTAACAGGGTATAATTGTGCATAATTCTTGATTAAAACTTGACGCTGACGTTCCTCATTGTTTATTTAAACAAACGCGTTCATATTTACACAGCAGCTGTCAAAAGACAATAAACAAATGTGTTGGTAGAAGTATTTCAATTATTTTACAAGTAACATAACAAAAGTAATTTGCTTAATCCACCACTTAATCTTATTACCGTACCGGTCACATTTCAATTTGGTAATATTAATCCCCAAAGGAAAGGTATAATGCTCAAGGTAAATACTTAGTAACGTGAATCTATTACAGCATTACATAACAGTGTGGATTGGTTGTAATCAGCCGTCTGCGCAGGACGGAGTAGATTAACTCAACTGGCTCATTGTGCAGGGGTCTTTGGCCACTTATGTCCCAGATAAAAGACGTAACAACGTGTATGTTCAAAGAAATAGATAAAGTATAACAGGAATATTTTACGTTAAAGCGGTAAATAATATTTGGTTTGACCCAGAGATATCAGTTTGCGTCAGGGAAAACACAAATAGATTTTCACAAACAATAAATTTTATATTTTTTCTGTTTCTGTCACAATCTTTGGGGTAACGACACTAAGTTAAATATAATAAACAAACAAAAAAAAAAAAATCTGTTACAGATATTTTTGATTCATCAACTGTTATTATTATAATATTTTTATGACTCTACCACCTCTATTATATGAATATTTCAAGTTACATATGAGAAGTGAATAAGATAAAATAGTGTAACTATTAGCATTTTAAATTTTACTAGAAGTAAAACATTATCAGGCCTGTGAAGAATATTGTTATATATATACTTATAATAGTATTTTAGAAAAATGAATAGTATTTTATTAATTTATTGTTTTAATGAAATATATTTTACAACTTGTCGCGTAACTTAATAATTTACAATCTTTTTAAAAACGCCATACGCTTCATTTTGGTACCGACGAAAGAATTATTTAACCATTTACCTGGCTAAAAATGTTTTTTTTAGCTTTTACCTTAAAGTCGGTATTTTTGGTAAAATTTTTTTTTACCTTTTTGAGTGATCCCTAATAAATATATCACAACATCAATAAATAATAGTTAGTAAAGTAATAGTTGCTCTGAGCCGATTTTTAAATTTCTTTGGACTCCCTTCATCAAACCCTGACTTCCTTATTATGAAACAAACTTTGAAGTATTATTTTTCCAACAAAAAATTAATTATCAAAATTGGTAATAAAAGACGGACATATATGCGAATAAACGTAAAAAAAGTTTCCCTCGATTTCTCCGTTCTTCATCATCAGACCCTGACTTCCTTAATATGGTACCATTTCTGAATTATTATCTTTCTGACGAAAGAAGAATCATCAGAATCGGTTCATAAACGACGAAGATATCCGCGAACAAACATAAAAAGCAGGCCGAATTGAGTAACCTCCTTTTTTGAAGTTGTTAAAAACCCAAAATGTTTAAATACAAAACAATCCAAAGCCTGGAAAAGTATTTATTAGTCAGGCCACTCAGTGCATCGTGGTGTGACTGTTTTATTTTTTATATATTTGTATGGGGGACGTAAAAAACATTAAGCTGCCTTTCTCTATAATTGTCTCTAAAAATTACGTCAAAAGATAGGAACTTAAATTTCTTCAAAACTAAAATACGTTTATTTTTTTAAGAAAACATTCATCATTAATTTATTATATAACTGAAACTGTTATTATTCGATAACTAAACATTTATATTAGTAATTTCTTATGTGTAAAACGTTGGCAATTACTTATTATTTTTTCCCTATCAAATACATAATCACAATTTATTGACCTAAACGATTTGAAGTCATTTTCAATATCGTTTTCAAGTGACAATTCAACTCAATATTTAGTATTTTCCAAAAAATAAAAAGGCAATGGTTGCACAATCGAGTAAATTAAACTTATTCAGGGACGTCAAAAATAAAAGGTAATCGTTAAGTGACCTTAACCTAAAACAACCTTCACGAAATACTGAATTAAAAATCAGTGAGCTTTGTTGTAAGGGCTGGCACACACAGTCGTGACTTTAAGATTTGCATTTGCGTCTACGCTTTGTCAATGATACTATTAAATGTAACATATTTTTATACAGTTATGTTCAATTTATAACTAGCTTTTGCGCGTGACTTCGTCCGCGTGGAATATTTACTTTGGGCTAACGCAAACTTTAACGTTAAAACTGCGATATCTTCTAAGAATGTTTAAAATAAAATACTCGTGATGAATAACGCATATCTTTGGATAAGGATTAATATCATGTTTATGAAAACACCTTCGCAAATAATACTTGGTAAGCTAAATTAGTCTGATATCAGCTCTCATGATGAGCCAAGCTTGTGAATCTACACACTTGAATTTGCCGATATGTTGTCATAGCAGAATCCATGGAGGATGTAGGTCTTAATTAATTAAGTCTTATATGTGTAGCCTATATTGGTGATCCTATCAAAAAAATTTCATGTTAAATGTTGACAAGACGAGCATTTATGGTTTGCCCTGCAAAAAAGATATCAGACGTCATGTAGAGCCTAGCTTTTGAGTCTACACGGTCTTACTCTGCCGACACCTAACTTCAACAAATTCTACATATCAGTACATCTTAGCTAAACTAAACTTTATTTTATACTGTGTAGTGATAAAAAAAATAGTGAAATAGCTTTTTTTCTGTGGATCAAACTATGTACTTTTGTTATATGTACGTATTTTCAAAGTATGTACTTTCTAAAATATACTTCATTTAGAGGCCCCATGAGTCCTAAGAGTAGCATGCTAAAGGTATCTGGGACTCTGGTTTGAATCTTGAGCATCCCTACTCAATCGATAGGATGGGCCGGTCACGAACCGACACTCCCAGCCCTACATAATGACAGTCAGCGCACGCGAGGCTTTGCCTTAAATACTGGCCGCAAAAAAATCATAATATTATCAATGGAAATAAAACACTTTGGAAAATGATGCTTTATGACATATTTATGATATCAAGCAGGAAACGGTATTGAAAAGAGAAAAATAATGGAATATGATTCGATTGAGTTCACATTATGGGCAGTATATATTGAGCGTCGGTGGCTCAATGGTGTGGACTGTTGCCTTCCGACCGGAAGGGCGCAGGTACATATCCCGCCACGTACTAATGTGTTTCGAATTTCCAAAATTAGGTATATGTACGTTATCCGACGCTCTTACGGTGAAGGAAAACATCGTGAGGAAACCTGCGCAGGCCTGCGAAAAGATTCAAAGGTTGTGCGGAAAGTCGGCCAATCCGCGCTGGGCCGGCGTGGACGACTAAGGCCCATACACCCTATACGGGCAAGCTCGTGCTCCTCGGTGGGGACGTTTAATGAGCTGATGATGATATTGGCCGTAACAAAACAGAAATGTAGGTAATTTAAATTTATGTTAACGACGTAGATGGTGTTAAGTATTTCATGTTTTGTGAATAAAGGTATAGGATCAACATCAGTGATTAATGTTAGAGGTTTAACTTTTTGAGCACTTTCTCAAACGCTTTGCAAATATTTTTGAGTCTATTAAAGAAATATCTTCAACTTCTACATGAGTAAATAGTAGACTTAAACACGAGTGTTCCAACAAAACCATTTCATGTAAAATGTTGCCAAGATGACCACATAAGGTTTGCGCTGTAAAAAAGATATCAGATCTCATATAGAGACAAGCTTCTGAATTTACACTTATTCCACCCCGACCCAGTTCTGGGGATAGGGGGCGAAAATCATAAGTTTATGTGTTTTATTAGTTGTATAATAATAATAATAATAGTTTTATTTCAGTAAAAACTTATATCTAATGACAATGTAGATTGGAGCCCCCATTTAAGCAAATGGTGCCTGTGTTTGGAGACACCGCTCTTCCGTAGCTTAAAAGAATTAAACTTACAATAACAGTTACAATTAAGTATATAAAACAAACAAAGAAATGTTGGTTTGTGTGTGTGTGCGCACGTGTGTATGTGTGTGTGTGTGCACGCGTGTGTGTGTGTGTGTGTGCACGTGTGTGTGTTATATGTGTAGTAGAAGTTGTTCTGTCTCTTCATATGTCTTGCGCTGCAGCCAACTCACAACAAGTAAACTACATACCAAATTTCAACTTTCGAGCATTTCAGATGATCATTTCGATGATCTTCAGGGTGTCAGTGACGAAATCGGAGAGAATGATTAAAATCTAAAGTATTATTAGATATTACTGTTCAATTGAGACTTTATAGATATGTTCAATAAGTTTGTTGTTGACATCATTATCCTGGGAATATGAACCATCTGGTGCATCGGAAAC
>PQWD01009253.1:0-84585 GCA_019425675.1 Leucinodes orbonalis
TCCTCCAGTTTCCTCATCAGCCTTCACAGCGACTTTTGCAAGTCCTCGAACCATAAGGCCGGAGGAGCCTACGCTAGGCTTGCTCTTGGCAACGACGCTTGACGCTGTAACTCAGAACTTGTTTGATCGGCGAAATACATCATTTTTATGTTATCCCAAAGCGACCCTGAATAGTAGTTTAGTTAGGCGATTTGATCTCAATTCAACCAATATTCCTTTACTTTGGCCTATGCTCTGTTTAACCCGCTACTCCGTTTATGCTATTTACTACGTGAGTTAAAACTGCGATATCTTGTAAGATATTATTTGAAGTTGAATGATGTAATGCGCAATTTCGTTTAAAATGAATACTTGTAATAAAAAAAATATTTTTTGGATAAGGATTAATGTCATATTTATGAAAACACCTTCGCAAATGATGCATTATTTTAGATTTTTTTTTAGCAAAAATATGGCATAGGGCGCTTACCTTAAAAATAGACATATGCTGTGCGGTATTTATTGACCTTTAAAAGGGGAACAATATCTCATACAAAAGTTTTGCGAAACTTTAACCGTTTACGTAGCATAATCCCCCGATTTTGAAACATTCTCATTGCTGCTCTGCTTTTGTTACTTGTAGCGTGATGATATATAGCCTATAGCCTTCCCGATAAATAAGCTATCTAACACTGAAAGATTAGCTTAGATTAGATGCGCGTCCAAACAAACAAAACAAAAAACTCTTCAGCTTTATAATATTAGTATAGATTTGTAGTTTGCATTCAACTACATATGTTCATGTACATATACAAAGAGAGGCTATAAACTGTAACCGGCGCAGGCTCAATGTAGATTGGTGATTGTTTACGTGCTCGTAACTCTATGGGCATTAGAGTTAGTGTCCATTACTTAGCTCAGTGTGTTGTAGGGCTAGAACGTATTGCCTGATTAATTTTCTCGTACAACATTGCAAAATCGTTGATGTAAAAACCACAAGTATCTGCCGAATGCCCCCCAGCCTAATTTAATCTTCCTACTATTGTTCAATGATTTGAACGCAGATGATAAATAAAAATCTTATTAAAAAATATATGAATCCCATCTGATTATCTATGTTTCAAAAAAGATGCAATTATCGTAGAAAGTAAAACCATTTTAGTAGTAGTAGTAAAACACTTTATTGCTCACAAGTACACAAAAAATAAAATAAAAAAACAGTAAAATTGACAATACTGTGGGCAAAGGCGGCCTTATCGCTGCAAGCGATCTCTTCCAGGCAACCTTTGGGTAAGGAACAAAGCCGGAAAATAGAGGTAGTGCACAAGCAAAACTGAACAAAAATAATCAAAAGCATACATACATATACATAAATACAACAATACAATATCACAAATATAAATAAATATATACACATATCAATATATATATATATATATATATAAAAAATAATACCATATTTAATAGAAAATAACAAAGTTAAACATATAATTTACAAATATATTATAAAATAAATAAATTGTGAAATAATAATATGTAGACAGTTCAATGAAATTAAATAACAGAATTTAATAAATACTGACGAAGCTTGTTCTTAAAGGTGACTAGTGACTTAGCGTGTCGAATCTCAGATGGCAAACTGTTCCAAAGAAACGTAGCTCTAACAGTAAAAGATTCCTTAAAATAACCAGACTTCGTAAAAGGAGGCTTTAACACATTATCTGACTTGGACCTAAGATCTCGGCGGTGATCCATACCAAGGAACTGAAAACATTCTTTGAGATAGGGAGGGGAACGAGGATCATACAGCACCTTAAATAAAAGAATGAGAACATGCTCTTGACGACGCTGTCTTATAGGGAGCCAAGCAAGTTTATTTCTATATTCGGAGACATGATCAAACTTCCGCAAGCCAAAGATGAACCTAATGCAAAGATTTTGCAGACGCTGGAGCTTATTTAACATATCCTCATTAAGGTCTAAAAGGCAGACATCTGCATAATCAAGGATAGATAAGAGGAGAGACTGCGCAAGTTCAATCTTAGTCTTTACAGGCAACAAATTCTTCCACCTACGAAGTGATCCAGACGCAGCGAAAACCTTTCTACTAATCTCCGCTACATGTGGACACCATGAAAGGGTCGAGTCAAACATTACTCCCAAATTCTTCACAACCTCACTATAATTAATAGCCACACCATTGAAAACTAGAGAGGGACATCAGAGAGTACAATTTTGGATACCTGTTTAGATCCACCAATAATAATTGCTAGCGATTTGTTAGGATTAACCGCCAAACCATGTGAACGACTCCAATCACAAATTATGTCCAGGTTAGCATTTATTGATTTTAGTTACCTTCATTAATTCAAATATTATCTACTACAGCTTATTAACCGCCAATAACAGGCTATTGGAGGGCGTTGAGTCAATAGTTTCGCAGATAAATATTCGATGAAGACCAAGCTTTTGTTGTGTATGTACGTCTAACGTTTACGAAGTTTTCGTGAGATCCAATAATGGATTGTGATGTGTACTCGCTCTGTCTGGAAGGCACAAAGCCGGTACTCGTTTGAGATAAATACTGCAATACATTAAGAAGAGGATTTTGGAGCATATTTATTTTCCTATTTTTCTTGCAAACTACCTTACTCGTCTTTTTATATTAAGGTTGCTGGAAAGGAATAGCTTGTAGCGATATGACACTTGTGCCATGTCTTCGTATATGTTTTTGTGTCCGTATTTACTTCGATTACTTGTGAGCAATAAGAGTCTATCTGTTTATCCGAGCTAGAAAATAATATGCCTTGATCTATGAGACAGTGATGGTGGCAATAATATCAGATAATACTAAAACACACTTAGAAACTAGCTTTAACTGAAGGAACAACATGAATACTACTTAATTATACTAGGTGTTCCTTGCAATATTACCAACGTTAAAAAAGTAAAACAATGGTTTATTTTTCAAATATAAGTAGCATATGATTTTCCTTATTATATAAGCTATATCCAAAAAGTCCTTCAAATTAGTCCAGCCATTTAGAGTTTATCCGGAACCAACAGACAGCAGGCTGAAATTATAAAAGTTTTGTTTTGCTGTATTGTACATTCGTATGAATGAAGAAAAAAATGGTTATTTCAATATTACAAACAGACACTCCAATTACATTTTATTTATATGTAATAGATAAATTTAGTGGATACACAATGAATTACCTATACATACAACATCAACGTACCTAGACTGAAATAAGTATTTTTTATACTTCTAAAAAGGCCTTCTATTGACTTTCATCATTTGTTCGGATAAATTTCCAAATGGACTTGACAACACACACACACACATTATACCGGTATTTCACTTGTTACCGTGAACCCATCCCGAATTATTAAAGTGCATAACACTTCTTTTTCACGGGACGATATCTGGCACTGCGGTGGTACTCATCAAGACGACTAAGTATTGTGTCTATCACCTAGAAATATGTGTTATAGTCACCGAATCTTTAGGAAGAAAATAATGTTGAATGAGAAGTTTCAATGTGTGACAGTTGACAATCAAGACTATGCTGAGAGTAAGTTTTTTTCCGAATCAGACTCGGTTTAGGGTGTAACATGAAGCACTAAATAAAAAAGATATTTAAAGAATGACGGTATGTGCCGGTTACACAAATAAGGACGAAGCTTTCAGGACAATACCACAGGTGCTGGTCTTCTTAATGGCATGTTGACAGTCTTATTCCTTATTCGGCAGGATACCTACGAGCTAATAATCAAAGAGTACTATACTAATGATGTTCGCATTGCAATAGTGTGATAATGCTTCGAATATAGCTATGGATTATTTGTGATCATTACACAAAAACATGGATTATCAATCTTTTTTTTATTTAAGAATTTAACAAATGCACTCAAGGAGATAGTCTGTTGGTAAGTGGCAACTAACATCTTTAATAACCCATATAATCCTGAAAAAAATTGGGTGCAAAAGGGATTAATTTAAACGCGCTAAAATAAAAAAACATTTACACTAAATCTTTTACTGTTACCTTTTAACATCATTTCAAATTTAATACATTTGACACAATTTATATGTTAATGCTTGCCAGAGATTTAAGTATCGTATTTACTTGATGCATATTAAAAAAATTAAACTAAGAATTAAAGAAATGCACTAAAAATAATTGCCATGATGGATTTAGAATGACGTTACACTGCTAATTATAAATTGTCATCCAAACTGAACGTGCATACAAAATTTCAGTTCAATTCGTTGCGAGCAAGTGCCTTAAAATTGAGTTGCAAGATTTCACCCGAACAAACATCATTGCAAGATAAATAAAAGCTTGTAAAAATGGATTGCATTGTAGTCGCCTACTTATGACATAAAAATGTATAGTCGCTGTATCCGGTAATGCCTGTTCCTTGAAAAAATAGGAGAGCATTCTACTAAATGACTCTAATCAATCATTTTTATTACTCATTGTTTTTTAAATGACCTTCCTTCACTAACACAGACACAACATTAGTCCACATTATTCAAAATTATGCCGCGTGTGCTACTGATATTTTCCAACATATTCTCCTTCAGATTTTTGTGCCGATTTTCCGATCGCTTAGGCTGTGTGCTCACTGAAGCGCGGCTGAGTGAAATCGACTAAATCTAACCACGGCCTTTCTGAGAAAGGTTTAGTTTAAATGTTTACAAAAACTAATTTGGAAAGTTGCAAAGCTATTAAAGTATTTTTATACACGATCTATACAGTGTGTTATGTGATAATCGCATACCCGTACGTGTAAAGGGCAAGGTCTACAAAATGGTGGTGAGGCCAGCCGTATTATACGGAGCCGAGTGTTGGCCAGTAAAAGAAACGCATGTACTAAAGCTTCATACTATGGAAATGAAAATGTTGAGATGGTCAGGAGGGGTCACAAGACGGGATAAAGTACGAAACGAGTATGTTTGGGGCAGTTTTATGGTGGCCCTATAGCCGAGAAGCTTAAAGAAAGGCGTCTCAGTTGGTATGGTGACGTAATGAGGCGAGATGATGCTATGTTGTGAAGACGGCTTGAACTGCCGGAGAAAAAAAAGGAGGACACCTCCATACACTTAGTACATCAGTATGACTTTTCTCGTATAAAAAGAAGATCTACCGGACCCGACAACCCTAGACAGAATGTCATGGCGCACTAAAATTAGGAGCACCGACCTAAGTGAAGTGGGAAAAGGCAAAGGAAGAGATGAATAGACATTATACAGTTCAATGGCATATGCCTGACAGGGTCATATTGAGGAACCTTTAAGTATACTTAAAAAATGTTTTTTTTTTTAATTTTGGTTATAAAACACAAATGAACAATGAAGAGGTTAAAATGTTAGATAAAACTTAACCTGGCGAATCTTTATTCCGAAAAAGTATCGAAATGCGCAAATGAAAATATGACCATACGATTTTAATTCGCACGTCACTGGGTTAATCTTGGTCGAGACCTACATTGTGTACAAATGCCTTACGCCTTATTAAATTTTCCCATATATAAAGTTCAAATGAAATCAATATTCTATGTTTCTTTAGTTGTTTACGTAAAAATTGTGTTCCTTTGGCATATTTCTTGTCTTTGTTTTTACTGCTTTTCTGTCAAGATCTAATTTGCCGAGATGTGAAAATTCTGCTTTCGGTGAGATCTGTTATTAAGAAAACGAGGCGTATGCATTAAATTGGTAAAATATTTTTTTTTGCTAAGCGCTTGTAACTTTATGTGTAGGTATATAAATCAATAGAATAGGTAGATCTACACACTTCGTATTATAAAAGACTATATTCGTATATCAATAGTAAAGTAATCTAGTAACGGTTCAGCAATTCAAATACAAGAGTTCCGAATTTTATCATCATATCATATCAGCTCATTAAACGTCCCCACCGCGGGGCACGCGCCTACCCGTATAGGGTGATTAGGCCTTAGTCGTCCACGCGGGCCCAGTGCGGATCGGACGACTTCACACACAACCTTCGAAGAGTCGCAGGCGTGCATGAAGGTTTCCTCACGATGTTTTCCTTCACCGTAAGAGCGTCGGATAACGTACATATATTTTCGAAAATTCTAAAACACATTGGTACGTGTCGGGATTTGAACCTTAGCCTCCGGTAGGAAAGCGACGGTCCACACATTGAGCCACCGACGCTCTAAAATTTCTAATAAGTTCGCAAAGTGTGATTTTCTGATATCATTCATATTCTTAGTTGTAGCGTGGATGAGAAAAGCGGTGGACCGTGATATGAAGCGTATCATGGGGGAGACCTATAACTAACAGTAGACTGCGATTGGTTAAAGAGAAGGTATGCTAGAATCCAAAACCAAACTTGTCTTCAGCTGTTCATCCTTCTAGCAAAGAAAGGAAAATATTTATTTGGTACAAATGAGTGAATAGCTGATGAGTCAATGGCGACTATCAGCTCATATTGAACCAGAGTGGCAGATTACGGTCTGGAGCACACTATTTCAAGTATTATTACAACATTTACAAATGTGATTGGTGTCGTATTAACTGCAGGTCATCTCGTCCCATTGAAAGCGGCAATAGCCTGTTTAATATTTAAATGAAGTGAAATGTATGTAGATTTTGTCCTAGAAATGAAACTTTATATTCTGGACAACATGAAATACATTTTTAGGCTTCTTTGAATTCATAAGAAACTTGTTGGAATTATAATTATATCCTTAAAAAGTTTTTGAAGCAAATGTTGTTTGACCTTTTCAGACCACAGTGCATGACGGCAGAGAAATTAATTCTCTTTGACTGACCTCAAGTCTTCTCTACTATTAATAAAATTAAGCACATAAAAGCTTTTAGTGTGATTCAGAATTTTATTCACAGCTGCAATAATGAAAAGCTGCATTATGAAAATATTATAATATGACAAAGTCCAATCAATTCATCTACCTCAAATTCTTCTAGTTCTTGGCAGAAACTGATTTTAAATAGCTTTTTTGGTGTAGTCCGGCTTTAGAAATAATTTTTGCTTACGCATTTTCTTTAAAAGAATGCCCATCTCTACTATGCTTTATTGAGAAATAACGCGTTTACCCGTGATGACCAGTTTTTTATATAGCTTAGGAAAGGCTTAGTTAAAATTACTTGACAAAATATTTTGTCAATGTATTCTCCTTTATATTTTCTTTATACTTGACGAATTTTATTATTACGAACGAGTATGTTATATATCAAATTTTGAGGTTTGTTTGATTAAGTTAGCGAACAGACAGATAGTTGAATAAAGTTCCATTCTTTTTGATTGTATTCATTTCGAGACGATGCGAAATAACACTTGATGATTAAAAAATCTCTATTTTGTAACTGGATCATGAATTTATTGTCATTTGTATTAGGGTTCAGTAGCCAAATGGCAAAAAACGGAACCTTTATAGATTCGTCAAGTCTGTCTGTCCGTCCGTATGTCACACCCTTTTTTCTCCGAAACTATAAACACTACACTATTCAAACTTTGTAAGTATATGTATTTTTCTTATTATCAGGTTCAGATTTTAAATATCGTTAACTTTAAGGTTATTATGAAGTGTGATAATCTGTAATTTAAGGCCTGATTATCATGAGAATAAGGGATTGGCAGTAAGGGAATCAAACGATATGGGATAAGGGACGTGACGAAATCTTCTGCTTCGTCAGCAATACGCCAAAGCGAACCTGTCCCTTTTATAAATCAAATACATAAGCTTTTTCTTGGCACACCAAAGCTAATGTTTTGAAACAGCCGCTTGAAACACGTAAGTTTGGCAAATAACCAACTCTTACTTATCTTAGCCAAAGAAAATATAATGGCTGAACATATTTTTGCATGTGAGAGCTTGGAGTTGTGGTTTGGATGGTTACATGTAAAATAATTATGTGTATTTATCGTTACTTGTTCAACAAACTCAACTCCTTGCTTCAATTGGAGTTATATGAGGCCGAATTGATGTTTTTCTTTCAATAAATTAATATCTTTTAATTTATTGAAAGAAAAATACCCAGATACAATACCATTGTTCGCAGTAAGTTTGTCTCAGGTGGGAAACCAAATCACAACAAGTAATATAAAAAATCTAAACCATTATTACGTCAAATATTACACGGTACATTTGGTAAAATTGTGTAATATTTTGTATCAGACTTAGGGCTTAACAAAAGCAAACATCCCGTGCAGGCTTCTGCGTAAATCGTTCGGAATAGAAGCATCAATTTGCCCTGCGGTGTTCATTTACCTTGAAACCTGGAATTATTCAACTAAAAGTTTTACCTGACAAAATAAAACTAAATAATTTTGAACTTAAGAGTTATCTTTGTGCATATATGTACCTACATTTCTTGGTTACTGAGCGTTATGTTTTTTATAGATCACTTTTCAATTGTGTGTTAATAATATTGTTCGTTTTAGCCGAGCGTAGACAGCGGAAATTTGAACTTACTGTGACTTTCCGAAATGTACCTGTTGCAATAACTGATAGCCTTCAGCTTCTTGGAGTTCATCTCACTGCCAATCTCAGCTTGGGCCAATATATCAAGTCCATAAGCAGTATCTAGGCAGGCATGATCCATCCCAGGCCGCATCATCACTTGATGATAAAAAAAAGATTAGAATACGATTGTCACCTCCGATATTCTTCCAGCTGGTGCCGTAAGAGGTAGCTTAGGGTCACAACTTTAAGCTGATAATGGGTAAAACAGCACTCTCTTAGTACTAAGAGAGTGTTGTTATGTTGTGCGTGTAAGTGTACTTAACAACTATATCTTGCCCCGGCTTCGCCAATCGTGAATATTGTGGCAAAACACTTATCTATCGAGAAATAGGCCCTAAGTCCGGTAGTGCACTGCCATAGAATGCAGAAGGCATTTGATGGGGTTAAATACTCACACACGATCCCTATTTAAATGCCTCCGGCATTGGGCCTTGTTCGGTAACAGCTCATTATTGTAGTCCACAGCTGGGCATCGGCCTACCTTGTGCACAGGATATCGTCATCCTCCGTTTTCTCTTGCCTGCTCTCACTTTTAATAAGTCGTCGGTCGATCCGAAGCACGTTCTACACTTTACGTAACTCGTTTGGACCGAAGAAGGTCATACATTTCGATTGTGTAGCCACGATCTCCACTCCTGAACTCATTTACTATAATGTTCACTGGTCTTTCGAGATACGTAACTGACCTACTGCCGCTTTAATTTGCTGATCCAAGGAGCTATGTCGATAACTTTAGTTCTCGCACGAATAACAAATTATATCCCTGAGAGAGACCTCGAGCATAACTTGCTCCATTGCCCGTCAAGTAACTGTAAACCTGAGAACTAATTCCCAAGTCAAATCAGATGCATTTGTATGCAATTCAGAATCTATTTAAGGATTTTAATAGATTACAGAAGTGATTATTATTCTTATTTTCAAGTACCATATTAGTAACACTGAAAAATTACCTGACAATTTCAGGTGCTACACACCTTTTAAAATGCGTAATTGAACCCAGTACGAGTAGGCAACAATCACTGCCCGTAATGAAAACTATTAATGAAACGGTCCGTGGAATATTAACGACATCCAATTTAAAAGGGTTTCAGATAATAGCTATGGAAAACCCGATTAAGCTGTACGACATTTAATGTTGGAGCCTGACCAAGTTTAAATAATAGCCCATTATTGTAAAACTCATAAAATATAAATTGAAACCACAGCGTAAACTTCTGCGAGACAAATTATTTCTTTGGAGTGTTTTCAAGTTAAAATGTATTGTTTTAATTTTACAAATAATTATAATACTTATAAGTATAAAAAATCTCATTTTTTTCTGTTAAATAGTTTAATACTTGAAACAATTATTAAAATATCATTACATACTGAACATTACAGGCACCTTTCGTAACAACTCTCAATCCATCCAGAACACAAGATTGTCTAAAATAATATAAATAAAATTTAAACGAATCAGACTTTGAACCATTATATGATATCGTAAAAAAAATCTAGAGGTTATATTAGTTCCAAATTCAGTATATAACATTACTTTTTTGTTAAGTATTTACAACATCTGAGCCTAGGATTTCTTTTTCATCTTAATCCAGTACTGATCTTCCAAATTTTTGCCCAAATACCCAAAAACTGCTAAACATGAAATTTATTAAAAGTCGAAAAGTACATTTTTGGGATTGATAATAATCAAACATAGAACTGGTATCTTTTAAACATATTAATATTGAAGCTATCAAAGGCAAAGAAAAAAGAATTCAGTATCAACACATCAAAAAAACATAAGAAAAAACTTTTACATGAAACCTATTTCATAAGATGGCTAAGATTATAATTAAATATTGTAGCTTCTAAAATAACTCTGCGTAGTAACTTGTAACAAGATGGCAGACTTATTACATGTTAAAACTAATATTTATTAATTATACATCAAATTGTAGAGTTATAATTTCATTACGATGTTTATTTAGTTATAATATTTAGGCTTTAATAATATTTTTTAGTTTTAAAAAGTTAATGTTTATAACAATGTCCTTTAAAACAATGTATCGAAAGCAAAATCAATTTTCATGATGTAATAACATTCGGTAGGTAGGCTTATATACAAAGCCTTATAAAGGTAAACTACCATAATTAAAAAAACAATTGTCACTCAATACAAGTGAGCTAGTATAAACGGCTAATATACACTGCTTCAGTGTTGCAAGTTTGGATTTCAATGCTTGAACTATCAGATAATTGGACTATTCCAACAAAATACGAGAGAGATCAAACGGCATCTAGAGGGTATTATATGGTGTGTTTCACTGCCCTATTCAGAAACATTGGACTCTAATGCATATAGATGGGACATTCAAGTGCCTTGACTGATTGCTTTCATCTTGGCGCACATTATTGTTATTATCATTGTTTGATTATGACTTTGATGATTTCAATCTGATCTGTATCCTTGTAATCAGTAAATCAGGCCTATTCCGTGTCCTAGTTTAAAATTAAACATTGGACTATAACTAACCACATATTCCACGCTATTTCAGTTCCTCTTGCAAGGACACGCCCCTTCGCTGTAACTTGGATTTTAAAACTTTATTTTCTGCGTACATTTTTGTGTAGGCTCAATTTGTATTTGCGTAAAATGGAACTTATATAATCTTTGTTAATTTCACGCACTAATGAATTTCAACGATGAGCTATAAATAGGAATTCAGTCTAAATAGGTAATGAATCGTAGAATTTAGATATAATGTTTGCCTATATGTCTTAATACTAACTCAAGTCAAAGGAATCAATTCCTGCGACAGGTTCCAAGCGTAAATTATGTTCCAAGTATGTTTCTTTTGACCTTTGTCAATAAAGATGATGCCTGACAGAACTGGGAAGTGATTACAAAGGGAATATACTCGTAGCTAATAGGCATGAAGGGAAGTGATGACCCAATGATGGCGTCACAGTTCTTTGGCATTTGTGTTTATTTGTTTCCTATCATTTAGGAAGTACTCGTACCCACAAATAAAATATTTGAACTAAGATGTAAAGTTGAAAGTTTTAAAACTATTGAAATGTTTTTTTTAATTTCCTAGTAGGTGTGCTCAGGTTTCCCCACGATGTTTCTTTTTCTTCACCATAAGAGCGTCGAATAACTATAATTTGAAAATTCGAAAGTCCATTGGTACGTGGCAGGATTTGAACCTGTATCATCCAGATCGGAAGGCAACAGTCCACAGCATGGGCCACCGACGCTCTACGCGTAACTTGGCAACGAAAAAGATAAATGTACGTTGTGGGTATATTTCCATGCTTGCGTATGGTTTACATAATTGATTGCGAGCAAGGCACGATTTCCTTAGCTTTTGAAGTTCTACATAGACTTTCGTTTTCATTTATGTTCTTTACAACACAAACATGACTTCCAAAATACTAGATTTAAATTAGTTTTCGGTCGAAGGAGCGTATTTTAGAGTTCATCTGTGTGGGACCTTAAAACCTTCTTCTGTCGTAAGCCATAATTATTTATTAGACGTTTTAGAACTCATGAAGCTAACCTTTTTACCTTAGGGAAACCGCGTAGGTATAAGAGCGTGGGTGCCTTTAACCTATAATGTGTCCTTAATTCCTTAATATAGCATTTATTTGTGTAGTAGATATCTACAGTCAGACTAAACTACAATTAGGCTAACCCTTATGTCTCTATCATGGTTTGTATGTTTACAGTTATATGAGTCAACGTGCAATGACAAAGTATTGTACTAACTAAGTTAATCATAAAATTGATTTTCTATATTTTACTTTGAAATCCTATAATAGACCGCTGTATAAAACAGGGTACTAGACACATTTATCAACCACTATCTAAATCGAATTCCAAGTCTTCGGACTATCTCATGGCCGGCGATCTTCGCAAGTCTAGACAAAGTTTTCACTCATAACTAAATAATAGGCTGATCTAACTTTTTAGTCCACAAACTAGATCTAAGAATGCCAAGCAACCGGATATCAATGATCCATTTACATCGTTGATTGATGAAGCGACATGACAGTATCTATAGCGAAAATCCTTAAGGATGAGAATGTAATTTATTTTGATGTATTCACGCATAAGAGGCTTTGCAAGGAGCATTTGCGATCTTTTGTAAGTATCAGGTGTGTTGTACGTGACAACCGTAAGCCTATCATTGAAATCATATGGTGTTAAGAAACGCTGAAAGTTCAACAATTCTTCTTCGGAATTAATTTATAGTAGAAGTTTTTTTATATTACTCTCTGATTTGGTACTCAGTCGTCTAGTTAGGTACCACCACAGTACCAGATATTATCCCGTGAAATAGAAGTGTTTTGCACTTCCGTGTTTCGGGATGAGGAACCTGTAGCTAGTATAGTTATAGACAGACGGAAAATAAATTAGTAAGTTACTTAAATAATAACTTACCTTATTTAGCTAATGTTGCAAACTTATGTAAAGATTTGATTTCCCTACCTAAACTAGTATTTTTTTTATTCATTGTGTTCAAATGCTAGGATAGCGCGATCGGTAGGCTGTTGAAAGTCAATCATGACAATGGTTGGCCATTGCATGGGAGACCGAAAAATATCATGAATGCGAAATATAATTTTCGAAACGTAAATATTATGTTTGGCTCTGCGTGATGTGTTATTTATTTTTGGCTCAACTCAACCTTTTTGCCATAGCTATGTGTGGAAATGCGTGTGCCCGACATAAGGACATTTCAAGCTCTTCAACCTGTTGGAGTCTACAGCTGGACAAACGTTTCCTCCATTTTGTGCCCGATTTACCGATTCTCCGCTTTCCTCATCCAGCCTCTACCAGCGACCTTTCGTATGTCGTCGGCCCATCGGGCCGGAGGGCGTCCTATGCTTTGCCAAAACGCAAAAAGCTAATTGATTCGATCAAATACCAAAGTAGGATCCCTAAAATTTATACTTACTTGGCGGATAGTCCCTGTAACTGATGTCCGAGTACAAAGCAAACGGTGATGCGCAGGCGATCGAGATAACCCACAGAATCACTATGATCCTTGAGGCTCTGGTCAGGCCTGCCATGGCGTACAGGTGCAGCGGGTGGCAGATGGCCAGGTACCTCTCCAGCGAGAACGCAGATATGGTCAGCACGGAGACGTAGGTGGCACTGCAGAAGAAAAGGTTTGGGTTATGGACGTATAAAAAATACGAAAAAATGTGTACAAAATTCGGACAGATTTTGTATGTAAAACCACAAAATATTAAGACATTTGGCGCGCATCTGTCAACAGAATCATATATTACGAAAAAATTTAAAAATGGCATGGCTTGTGTTGTGAAATGGTACAAAAACAGTAGTGAATAACAAAAAAATCGAGATACGCCATCCGTGCCTCAAAAACGAACCGCCGAAGAGGACAGTTTGTTCTCTTTTGTTTAGGTAAATGTGTTCGAAATTCGAAATATGTGTATGTGTGCTGTCACTGCATTCGGAACAATTTTTTCGATTGTTTTGTGAGCATATCACGAATCCATACTTTTTTACATCATTGTTAAGAATGAGTTACCTCTGAAAGCCAATAACATTCTTCTAAGTCAAATATTCATTGGTACGTTTATACGCCAGGTAATCAACCTGTGACCTACATCAAAGGCGACAGATTCGGATTCAAAGGCCAATATTAACTTTCCTTGTTATAATAATTATGATAATAACATAAAACCTCTAGGCCAACGACCGGAGGTCAGAATTCTGTCTTAAGCCAGCAATTTATGTAAATTCCTACGTGAAAAATTCGTAATTATCATCAGTTTTTGCTTTGGCATTTTTCAACTCCTCCTTCTTGATAATTGCAATAAAAGAATTATTAAGATTTAATATTTTATACAATACGTTTGACAAGGTTGGCCTAAAATTAATTTTATTTGTTAATTTAAAGGAAAAGGAAGAAAAGCGCACACAAAATTAGTATTTAAATAAAAAAAATAATTAAATATCTCAAAGTATGGGTACTAAACAACGAATAAACACACTTATATACTTTTTAAAAATATATATGTAGGTTCATAAAATATAAAAATTGTGATCATATATATCGTGGTATTAGATTTGAAATAAGAATGATTTATATGCCAATTGCTATATACTTGTAGTTGCGTGAATAAGTTCAGTTGAAATAAAGTGACCTCACTCAGTCATTCCTATTAGTAATAAGCCATACTGTTTACGGAACCGCTCCGAAGCGATTGCGTCTTGTCTAGACACCCACTTTGTTCCCTAAGCCTATTGAAATAACAATATTGTAACAAGACAATTGGGTATTCTTTTATTTATTTATGCAATAATGGGCAAACGAGCAAAAGGCGCACCGGATGGTAAATAATACCGCTGTCGATTCGTCCCACTTACCGTATTGTTGATCACAGGTCTTTTCTGCTAGATATCCCGATTCTCCATTTTTTTCATAGACTCTTTGCATAGAAATGCACTGCACGCTCATCAAACGTACTTTTTAGGGTTCCGTAGCCAAATGGCAAAAAACGGTTCCCTTATAGATTCGTCAAGTCTGTCTGTCTGTCCGTCCGTCCGAATAATACAACTCCTCTTTCTCCGAAACTATAAGTACTACACTATTCAAACTTTGTGAGTATATGTATCCACGGGCGATTCCGACTCGCGCTTGGCCAATTTTTTAAATTTCGTATTATAACACTCAGGAAATATTTCCAACGGTAACAATTATGACGATAACATAAAAAACAATTTTATCGTGTGTGGTAAAAAGATTCAAAAATTACGTAGGTACTGTACTCAGAGGACTTCTATTCATGAAGTGTGTTTATAATATAATCAATATATTTTATTTTATAACATGCGGTTTTAGAGTATTTCCTTTATGTGTACATCTGTTTATTTTATTACAGTAAAAGCTTTATAATATAAAATGAATTTATCCTTCGGGTAAGACCACTCAATATATTCCCAAGCGGGAGCACGCCAGTAAATTCAGTGTTACTCAGTTTCCTTACCGAGAAATGCTGTATCATCATGAATAGTAAAGCTACTCAGTAAAGACCTTAAGATATTGAGTATTGAAAGATCCTTCACTATTGAATGATCGCTGGATGAAGCTGTATGCTGATTGCATTCATAGCATACATCCTCAGGCGCCTAGGTTAGCCTCAAATATAACTGTTACTAGTTCAAAGCCAACAATTGCGAATTTAGAGCGTCGGTGGCTCAATGGGTGTCCTGTTGCCCTCCTACCGGGAGGGCTAAGCTTCAAAGCCCGTCACGCTAATGTGTTTTCGAATTTTCGTAATTATATGTACGTTATCCGACGTTCTTACGGTGAAGGAAAACATCGTGAGGAAACCTTCATGCACCTGCGAAGAGATTCAAAGGTTGTGTGTGAAGTCTGCACCGCACTGGGCCCGCGTGGACGACTAAGGCCTAATTACCCTATACGGGGTAGGCTCGTGCCCCTCGGTGATGATGATGAATTGCTAATTTGTAAGTCTTTTATGCAGATGTGATGGTCTAATACATTAACTTGGCAGGTGTACATTATTTTTATTGAACGTGCAATAAATACATATATACATTTTATGAAATAAGTTAGCAATAAGCTTGCTTGACCGACCGTCTCGGTCAAAACTTTTAACAACAGTGAGGCTTCTGCCGCTTCTGCCGTAATACAAATGTGATCTGAACACAGATTTTAAGTAACAGTAAATTTCTAACGCAAGAAGAACAATCTGGTGGTTTTCTAGGTGGTAGACTCGATACTGAGTCGTCTAGGTAGGTATGTACCTACCTAGACGACTCAGTATATGTAGTGTATTCCCGGTACGATATCTGGCACTGCGGTGGTATGTACCACCGCAGTGCCAGATATCGTACCGGGAAACAGGAGTGTTATGCACTTTTGTGTTTTGGGATGAGGGTACTGTAGCTAGTGAATTTAACGGGTATAAGAGACCCAATATCTGTTGTTTCGGGTGACGGGCGCAAAGCGGCATTGATGGGGGATAATAACTGTCCATCATTTGTTGGTCTCAATCAATACCGTATTTTCATGGTCAGACGTATCATTTACCAACTGGTGGATGCCCTGACCGTCCTGTACACTTATAACATAAAAAAGTATGTGACAACTGCAACCACGCGCAGTGATAAGTTTACTGCATACTAGGTATCTGCATCGTAATAGGAAGTTTACGTTTTTACCAAAATAACAAAAAAAAATCATCCTTCAGTAGATCATAATAAATACATAAATCTCACACCTTGCTCCTTGAGAAGATCCGCCTGTACGTCACACCGTTTTTTCTACGAAACTATAAGCACTTTTAAACTTTGTAAGTTTATGTATTCTGTAAACCGCTATTAGGTTTTGACAAGAAACTTGAAAAAACCTTCTTTCTTGAATGCCTTCTGGATTGGGGGGTGTTAATAACTACATTCAACCATAGTAGTCGGCTGCCGAAGCACATAGAGTCTAGGTATGTTTATTGTTCACCATCGCAAATGCTGTTTCAATTAAACTATTGTCACATTTTTTTTTTATTAACTTTCTGGGGGCTAATGAGGCTATTTCAGCAGTCACCTGGGCCTTTAAGATCTTTTGTAATTCGCTCCCCTTTAAGAGTTCGTCTAAAACGCACATAATCATCATGCTAACTGCAACGCCAATGATTACTCATATCGATACGGAAATAACCTATAACAATAGCAATCTGCGAGGACGTCATCAGTATGTACTTAGGGTGGCGAACGTCCATTTAAAGACTCGTCTGTTCTTAGTTATAAGGCAAAGACTTCATCATGCCGCAAATTAGATTTTGTCCCTCTCCGTTGAGTTTCACGTTCGATTGTCAAAGTATAAAATTATTTTATATTTAAACATTATCATGTATTCGCTTAATATTTGTTTAGGAAGTTATACCCGCATTCTATACGCTAAAGCTATATTGTATTGTGTTTGAGTTTTGATAAGGACCCGTTTGTGTTTGTTACAAATTACAATTTTTAGGTCACATTCAGCCTTCAAGAGATTACGAGTACATTAGGTAACATTGTACATTCGTTTAGCTTAGTTTGTTAAAAGCACAGATTTCCCAATATAAGTCCATTCTTAGTCCCTTAAAAGATTTGCTTATTGATTTCTACTCGAACTCCATACATGATTCATACTGGGCTCCCAGGGCCCTTAATAACTTTTTCTTAAAAAAAACATTTACCTCGTCCATTTACCACCTGAGTTAACATGTATGTTGTACATGTTATGATGGTGACTAGTGATTTGCGCCAATGATTCCGAAAAAGGGAACGTATAGAAGTTACTAACATATGTGAACTCTAGTTCTGTAATAACCTGAATAGCCCCCGAAAATCCAAACAATAATAAAACTAACATATGACATAATGATGACACATCCTGTTCATTTAAAAGCCGCTATTGAATATATTACGACGTAATTTAAAATGCAGACAAAACTGAACTTAATAAAGTTTTTATTGAACAAGCTTTTGGCCGCCGCAGTTATATTACACGGCTAGTTATACGATCTGGCGACCTTAAAAAAAAGAGCGTATTCCCTGTTGAAAGGCCGGCAACGCATTTCAGTGCCCTCTGGTATTGCAAATGTACATGGGCGGCGGTGTCATTTACCGTCAGATGAGCCGTTTGCTCGTTTGCCTGCTATAACATAAAAGAGTGAAAAAATCAAGTATATAACTGCACTAGAATCCATCATTATCATAAACCTAGTAGCTAACTGTTCTCGAAACACTCAGGAGCGGGCTCAATTGTATTTGAGGAATGGAGTCTTCGTGCTCTTTGAGCTAATTGACGACCTATTTCTTCATCATTAGATTTTTCCTGTTTTTTTTTCGGAATGACTTATCGCTGTTGGCCCCAGGTGGCCTTCACCGGACAATTGGCTAGCGCAGATGGTTCTCAGCCCAAAAAAATATGCAATGAGCACAAGGGTGTCCCAGATTGGGACGCACTTTATCATCAGCTCATTGAACGTCTCCATCAAGGGGCACGTCCTCTATATTACTATTATTTCGTCGCAACAGGCAACGACGCCATGAGCCCGGAAAATGAAAACACAGAACCCAGTAATGGTGTAATATGTCTCCAAGACAGTGGCAATATTTATATACACGTACACCTATCCATTTCAAAGCAGGTAGGTACTTAAAAATATTATGTCAGCAAAATTATTTGCAGTGTCACTCTTTCTGGAGAAAACGACCACATAACAAGTTCTAGAAAAATGAAAGTGGGTGGTATTTTCAAACTAAAATAGCCTTCCATCGTATTAAAATATTCTTAGCATTATTGCTTATACAGATTTTTAGACGTGGATGATAATTACCAGGCCTAATTTATATAAGTACGAAATAACAGTACAATAAAATACCTACTAAGAATTTTATCTACTAAATATATTACAAAGCAGATGCACAACAATTTTAATTTAAATGAATGCTCAAGTGATCCGTAAAATCGGTTTAGGAACGAAGTAAGGGCGAGGCTCCATTGGTGCGTTGTCACTGCACCGTTTCCCATATATTTTTAAAAACATGTCCTCGAGTGCGTTGTTTCAACGATTCGAAGAACAAGAGACAAGTGGGAGGGAGAGTGATGCGCTACTGTCTTGCTCGAACTCCATCTTCGTGTGGTTTTTGGGAACTCTGGATGGCAAATGAAAGGGCCATTAAATTAGGCCCAAAATTTGGTCGCGTGACCATATTTAACTTGTGAATCCATATCGACTCAGATATTCCGTTGCGTCGACGTGACGTAACGCAGCGCAACGCACCAATTGGGCTTCGCCCTAAGGCATTTCATTGTAAAGTTTCAATGATGGAAGTAGGAGTAACTTGTAGAAATCAACGAAGGGAAGATCAATTGTCACATATTTTTTATCGGAAATTTGACTTCTAGTACTAAGTTTTGTCTTAAAGTTATTTAAGCAATGTGTTCAATTAATGGTATCGCTGTGCATTGTTAGACATAGGCCTTTCCTATTTTCTACTAGACATGCCGGGTGTTTCGTAAATAGTCAATGAATCAGAGATCATCTAACACTCTGTCGTAGGCGACGTGAGCACTTAATTTCAAACTGTATATTCATAGACGTTCACCACTAGCTTCCGCTTCATAAAATTAACAACATCGAATCAAGTTAATTATTAATGTGTATTGTGCAGATTCAATGCTCTTGATTGGATTAATATCTAGATAGTCGGCCAATAGGGTAACAGGTGTGCGTCGTAGCCTTATAATACCGGTTAATGTTGAACCGGTTTCAAAGCCCGGATTGTGATCCGATCAGTTAACATCCATTCGCTATCCATCACCATAACCAGGTTATCTGGTCGGGGCTCTGCTTACGCTTCTATTCCATTCCGACGGTAGAACACGACATCAAGTGGTTTACAGCTTAATAGCTGTTTATTCCATAAAAACATACAACGTTTAATAAACGCTTGAAGAACAACAACGAATGACCTTGTAAGACTACGTTAAGTTAATCCAGCATCAGATTACTAATTAATACTTGTACGCAAACGCAAGCTGTGCACGTACTCAAGTTAGTAGGAATCTCTTAATTGAAGCAAGATTAATTAAGCTTGGGGCTATATGCCATAAAGCTCATATTACAATGGCACGTTGAAACCGGAAATGTTTACAAACATGCGGCATGCCGCATAACCCATTGCCATTAAAGTGTAGATCTTAATAACATCAATAAAAATTTGAGAGAAGGGGGTTAGTTTACAATTTATAATATAATTAAAACAGTATAATAGCTTAAAACTAATTAACCTATAAAAAGTAAACAGGTGCCCCAGAGAGAAGTTCACCATGGGATAAAGCGAGAATGAATATTTAATCTATACAGTGGAAGTATGAACGCATAAAATAATTCTGACGGACTCCCGCTAATAACATAAGTGCGTTAAAATTTGGCTTATTTTTGTTTTTAAAAACCACAAAATAACAAGACTTGGCGCCCATGTGTCAACAGAACCATAGATTATGTTAGGAGCAAAAAAAGGAGCATGGCTTGTGTTGTGAAATCGGTGCAAAACCGCTGTGATTTTGTTCACAAAACCATCCAGAAATTACGTGTCATAGATAAATGAACAATACGATTACATATTTTTAGGTAAACACTAAAATCAGTATTTTTATTATTTTCTTCAAAATATTAAATATCTATTTATTCTTAAAGTTATTATAAGCATCTGACATTTTGGGGACACTTTTTGTGTATTACTGACATACCGTCCGTAAAGTTCTGTATTCAGTGTGTAAAAGGGTAAGAAAAAACCACTCCCACCGCATAAAGTTTAGTGTACACCTCCCCAATGACCCTTATCATAGTAAGCCCATGATACTTGGGATCCGAGTAATTGACGAGTCGCAAGAGCCTTCTTGGCTTTTCGGTATAATTCACAACAAGGTTTGCCTTGAGTACAAAATGGATATGACTTCTAACGTTGTACTTATTCGCTGTAAAGTCTGCTGGCCCTGGAGGATACGGTCGATATCCTGCCACGCAGGAAAATGCAAGTTGATATGTTGCCAGAACATTCAGACAAATAGTTTCAGAGCAATAACCAAGATTTTTCGGCAAGATGCACCGAGTTACGTAAGGTTGGCTTGGGATGGATGCTCAAATATTAATTTATTCTTTACATTTGTGAGAAGGTACCGAGTGACTATAAAATTTCTATGAGCTCTCGTCATCTGAATTTCACATGAAAATGCTTTAATATGTAAAAAATAAAAAGGAACTTATGATCAGAATTTATACTCGTGGAAGAAACATTGCCATGAAATCTCGGCATAGATATTTCGGTATTAAGCTAATAAAATAACTTACATAAGCAGTTATAAAACCTTAACAAACTGAATCATTAACTAACTGTTCAATCATTTTCTTGTACCTAACTTTTAAGACATTATCCATTAATAGTTGAACAAAGAAACTACCAAAAAGTTATTACGAAACTTTGGAAACATTGGCCGGACCTAATTGAATTAGTCAAATAATTATATCACAGGTATTAGATTGAATTGTTTTTCCCAGGTAGTTTTACTCATCAACAATTTCAAAAACAGAACTTTCAACACAGATTCCTATTAATAAAGAGTTGATGATTACTTCCTTGAGAAATTGTTTGTCGTCGGCTGATCACAATATTATATTATAGTGTCTTTCATTTAGTGCCTCGGAGGAGTTAAGTGCTTCCTATTATATTAAAGTATTTTATTTTATAATTTAAACAAAATGTGCAAGATGTTATCGAGTTGTTTCATTTGAAAGGCTCAATAATTATATTATAATAATAATGAATAAATTTTAAGTGTCTCCTTAGTCTAGTGGTCACAGCGTTCGGCTGTGAGACCCGGCGGTCGTGGGTTTGAATCCCGTGGGATTCGTCAAATTGTGCGATTTATCTTAGTTTAGTAAGGACATTGCAGACCTGATTGTCCGAATAGAAAGATTCCGTGCTTCTAAGGGCACGTTAAGCCGTGGGTGCCGGTTACAAAGATGACAGTCTTAACACAGTGGGTTATGGCCTAACCTCCCCATAGCTGTGCTGTGTGGGAAGGACTGCACCATGACGTGGGACGTTATAGGCTCACGATGAATTGAAATCTATTTTAACGATACTTTATCAGGTAAATAATAACTAAGAAGGAAAAGATCACGAAAGAAAATAGGTGCGTGATAAAATAATTTACCTAACCCTTACTACAAATATACTATAGTAAGGGTACAATGAATTGTAGTTTAGGATACTATACGCTATAACAGCCATTATTACATTTTATTTATAAGGTCAGAAATTGTGTTGTCTATGGAACAAGAATCGATTGTATCACGTAGCCGTAAAGTTCATTTCGAATTGACGCATGTGTTTTGTCGAATCGTTTGTTGCCGAGCCGGTACCAAACGAAACGCGGGTGAACTAAAATATATCGGAAATTTATCCTAATGTGATAGTGAAGTAACATGTATGAACGCTTCTTTTTAACCCTCTTCACAAGAAAACTCTTACTAGATAATTGGAGGGAATACCTTTTCAGTATGTTTAGTTGCCGTTTTCTGTCATTCTCAACAAAGCTTAGGAATTAGTAACCGTCAAAAATATTTTCGTAGGTATATGTTATGGTACGTGGCGGGATTTGAACCTGCGCCCTTCAGATAGAAAGCAAAAGTCCACACCAATGAGCCACCGACGCTCAATCCAGGTCTTATGTTATCCACTTGTAAAGGTATTGTATAGGATTCAAATGTTCAGACCTCTAGACTAAACAATCTGCAAGATCTCGACGCTAACACATTTCATTTTAGACCTCTTTTTTTTTCAATTAAAAGATAGTCTTAAATGAAATTGCGTAAATAATTTTTAATTATACTTTATTTATCCCGACGTTTCGGCCGTCTGGTTATGGCAGATAAAAATATAATTGTCACCACCCCTACTTATAATTTAGGGCACGAAAGAGGCGGCTTATGGACAAAACGTTTAACTGACAACGGGCTCGCCTTCTCATCTATACATATTTATAAATAAAACAAAAGTGTCTGTTATATTGAAATAACCATTCTTTCTTTGTGCATATAAAAGTTGTGTATGTGATGTATATGTGATACGCTACATACACCAAAACAATTTTTTAAAAAGTTTTGTCTGTCTGTTTGCTCCGGCTAGTCTCTGAAACAGCTATACCGATTTGAACGCGAAAATTTCTGTATAGAAATTTTCAGCTAAAACGCACAGTAATGTTCTGCCAACTGTCAAGGTGGTGGGGGTGGTAGAGTTGTCGCGTACTAGCGCGTTGAGTTATAATTTTCTTTTGTGACAGTGATTAATTGATTATGTATATCTTAAACCATTTTCTCTATTAAAATTCAGATGTTTTAAGGATTTTATTGGTCGCACACACTATTGACGTACAATCAGTTCTGCAGTAGCCAGAATGTATTCAAAAATATACTATTTTTTTTAAATACCTCAATAATCTTTGACTTTATGACTTAGTTAAACAATAAAAACTAACTAGATGCATTATCTCACTCAAAACGTGCAAGAGGCAAAAGTCTGCCCACCGCGTCCATTTGGGCACAATTTTTATTCCTAAACACCTCGCTCGCTACATGCCATAGTGAATTAGTATGATCGTGCTCTTTATTTTGTACTCTTTCTATGATGAATTAAAGTCAAATTTTTAATGACCAATTTTATGTCAAGCCAACATATGTGATAAGCGGCTCGGACGTTTTTTGGTTGATATTTCTTCGTGATTGTGTATATAGTTACTTTGTTTATCTAAGCTTTACGAGTATAGTGAAGGTATTATCATCAATTGTTGCGTTATAAGTATTGTTACTAGAGCGCCGACGAAGGAAATTTAAATGTCCAGTGTATAGAATATCTGCCACAACTGGCTCTTATGTAATAGCATCGACTTTCATGTAAACATTACTATTTTATGAAATGTAAAGCACAACCCCAAAATTCTGCTAGATTTAGAGAAATACCACTGGCCTAGACTCCCTTTAAAATTTCGATGGATTCCTTAATAGGGATTTTAGCGAAAAGAAAGAAGAAGACACATCAAAGCTTCACTACTTTTCAGCTGTTTTTTTTTATTTCTTTGGACAATGGCCAAATATTTTTTTCCTCACAGAGATTTAGCCATATTGTGTGATGTGGAATTGATCTAATTTTAATTCTGTTAAAATGATCATACTTCATTGAATGTTTTCATAAAAAATGTTTTCCTTCTTTCTTTTTAATCGTAAAAACTATATTTTATCTTATATACTAACACAACGCTGCAGTTTTTTTGTAAATTTTCTCTACCTTTCAAAATATACGACCCATATTTGTCTGTTTTCTAGAGCGCCTCGTCAATTACCATCATTAATGGAGATTGACCGAATCTGAGCTCCAGCCGTTTGTCATGTGTCTGCGAGAAACGTTAGACAGAATACTTTGGTGTTGCTACGGGTAAAAAATAAAACTTGCCGAAAATGTTAACAAAAACACCGGGTACACTGGAAAATTAATTGGGATTTGCTTGGTTTGGCAGAAAACAAAAATAGTGTTGTTTGTATCTTTTTCGTTCTGTGTTTTATCTTCATTACAGTGATCTGTTCTTGTAAATTTTGTACTGTGTGTATCATTGTTTAATAGGATATCTGGCGCAAAATGGGGTATATCTCTATCAAATAGTGGACTGCTGTAGTTTAGCAGATTAAGGATCTAGATCGTTCAGATCGACTTTATTTTTAACTAAATATGAAATGCACTTAGCTACAATCCACTTAACAAAATTCATATGACATTGATGAAAGGTAAACATTTGGGAGATTATGAATTTCGAGAAATTTCGGCATGAATAGATCGGCTCGAGCAAAATACCACTGCCACGCAAAAAACCTTTGCTTGTTGTTAAACGTTCGTGTATCTATAAGTGACTGTGTCATTTTACATCATGGGCTCGTTAGCATACATCATCATCAGCTTATAAAACGTCCCCACCGAGGGGCACAAACCTACCCGTATAGGGTGATTAGGCCTTAGTCGTCCACGCCGGCCCAGTGCGGGATGGACGACTTAATAATGCACAACCTTTGAATCTCTTCGCAGGCGAGCGCAGGTTTCCTCACGATGTATTCCTTCAACATAAGAGCGTCGGATAACGTACTTAAAAATCCGAAAACATATTGGTACGTGGCAGGATTTAAACCTGCATCCTCCCGGATGGAAGGCAACAGTCCACACCATTGAGCCACCGACGCTCGTCTTACGAATCAAATAAATTAAATAATGACTAACTCCTTCAGGCTACCAACTGTAAACTGTCCCAATCATTGCTTATGCTCTGTTATATTTATCCATATACCTACACCATTATTATGCAAATTGAACACTTCCTGACAAACGAACATCATACATTTGTATCATGCTCCGTCGGTTCCCAGCATGTATAATGTCAATCCAAATTAATGCTCCGTATAAATTTAATGGAATCCTTAATTCTGTATTGTGAAGCACGCTTATTGATATTAATTTCGAGCGTTAAACCGTAGACGACGAGTTTCGCGGCTTCATTATACCTCTTCCTTCCGTATTAGATCTTTGACCATAATTGACCTTTCATACGTGACATAAGGTACGTATGGATGGTCAACAATGTTATCTCTGAGAGGGCAGAGAGTAGTGTTGCCAGATCCGATTTGTTTTAATCGGGGTACGAGGTAAAAAAGTCGGGATTTGAGGTTGCAGACAGGACAGGCAACAATAAAAATTTGATGTGGCGCTGATGACGTACCATTTTAAGTTTAACAGTGATGTAATGAGTACAAGCTACGTAGCGTAAATATATATATATTTCATGAAACATCTAATTTTCTTCTTAAATTAATCGGGACATTTAGCGTCCCGATCGGGACGTATCCTCAGACCTCTGAAAATCGGGACGTCCCCCGCAAATCGGGACACCTGACAACATTAAAAGAGTGGGTAGTAGACTGGGCACGAAGGTTTAAAATGTGTAATGTATGTTTAAAGAAAAATCATAAATAAACCATTATTAACCATGATCCGAGTAACCGTGAACAAAAGGATAACTCCTATGACTTAAAATAAAGAGTTGATTATGATTAAACTAAAACGCAAATAATAACGCAATCGATTTGTATTTCAATGTTTATATAAACATTGAAATTCAATTATATATTTCAAATATATATTTGAAAGCAAATAAGCATTCTATCCTCACTACCAAGTAGTAAAAAGGTCACTTCTGCCCATGAATATTTACAAGATATTGGGTCCAAAAAATACTTCGTCAGCTTTTAAAAAATAGGTACTAATTAGTACTAATTTTATAGTTACTAATTTTAAAATATAGGTACTAATTGTTAACCGAAACTCGTTTTATTTGTTAAAGAATTATAAGCACCCCATTGGCAGTGATGATGTGATACCGCCGCCTATAAACATTCACAAGACAGTATGCATTAAAACTTATCAACACTTACTAAGTTTGTGCCCTTTTTAAGCACTTTAAAGTGTACATAAATCCGTAAACTTTTAAAATAGAGAATAAATATATAAGACAGTATATATGACTATATAACTTACTAAATACGTCAACAACACGTTGAAAACACTGAAAATTGGATTGGAGAATATCAAAAATTTTTAAAGCAAATTATGTCACGCGTGTGTATATTCCTATAACACTTTGTTCCATTTGACGACCTATTTGGTGTTGCGGTTGAGAAGTCTACTGCAACACCAAGGGTTCCGGGTTCGATCCCCGGGCAGTACAAACATTTGTGTGCATGAACACGTCTGTTTGTAATGGTCTTGGTGTTTTCTATGTATAATATGTATGTATTTACAAAAAAAATATACATAAGTATGTTTGTCCGTTGTTTAATACCCATAATACAGGCTTCACGCTTAACTTGGGGCTAGATGGCGCTGTGTGAATGTCAGTGGATATTTATTTATTTATTTTTATTTCTCTAGATAACTGGTGTAATATGGGCGACACTAGGCTATTTGCCGAATTGCCAGTTTTTTTCTTCTGCTCGTACTAAAATAAATGTATGCAAAGATTGTGTACAAATTGAGTCCACACGTGCGAAAAAAGTAAAAGCCTGTTAGAGAACGTATATAAAGTGCTAGCGAGGGCTTCTCGGCCTACTTATTCATCGTATTAGTACATCTGTACTTCGGTGTGGGCCTCAATTTTAAAATGCGCTTATATGGTCATTATTGTGTCTCAATAGAAAAAAATGCATTCATTCGTTCTGGTTTATGGTACATTTTAATTGGTAACACCATGACAAAATTTATTCTACTATATAAGTAACATTTATAACCTTTCACCAATGATATTCTGTATATATAAAGGTAGATATGCCATCCGTGCCTCAAAAACGAACCGCTGAGAGAGTACAGTTTGTACTCTTTTGTTTAGGTAAATGTGTTCGAAATTCGAAATATGTGTATGTGTGCTGTCACTGCATTCAAAACACTTTTTTCGATTGTTTTGTGAGCATATCATGAATCAATACATTTTAACATCATTGCCTTTAACATCAAAGTTGTACCGGGATATCAAATTAACAGTTTAATTATAAAGTATTGTAATGGTACCGTTATATCAAATTAGTGGAATTAAGGCAACCTTAGGCCTTAGTCGTCCACGCGGGCCCAGTTGGACGAGTTCACGCACACTTTGAATCTCTTAGTAGGCGCGCGCAGGTTTCCTCATGATGGTTTCCTTCTCCTGCATTGCTGTAAGATCCTTACCATACGGTTAATCGGAACTATCATCAGTTACCGTGAGGCTTGAAAACTATGACAACAGAGGATATTTCCAATCCATATGTTTTTATATGAAAAAAAAATAGCAATAAATCAGACTATTACTAGTATTTTTTTTTCTGATTTATTAGTCAAGATAAGTAGAGCGTCGGTGGCTTAGTGGTGTGGACTGTCGCCTTCCTACCGGGAGGGCTGAGGTTTAAATCCCGATACGTACCAATGTATTTTCGAATTTTCGAAAATAGATGTACGTTATCCGACGCTCTTACGGTGAAGGAAAACATCGTGAGGAAACCTTCATGCACGCCTGCGGAGAGATTCGAAGGTTGTGTGTGAAGTCGTCCAATCCGCACTGGGCCCGCGTGGACGACTAAGGCCTAATCACGGGTAGGCTCGTGCCCCTCGGTGGGGACGTTTAATGAGCTGATGATGATGAGTCAAGATAAGTACAGGAAACAGATGAGTCAAGAAAACAGGGCAAGTCTTAACTTTTAGCGTAAAAATGTTAAGCCCTTGTATCAAGCAATTTCACTGCCCGTCCCTTCAACCCGGAACGCAGCTCTAGGTACTAAAAAAACATAAAGTTGAGATTAACGTACACAATTACAAGACTTTATTCACGACCACAAAGCCTAGAATACAGCTACATGGTGAAGCTTTCTAAGGATCAAACTTACTTACCTGGAGTTTCTAATCAGTGTTGCCACCTGAGTTTTCGAAAAAGGGATACTAGGTTTACTAGGTGGTAGACTCGATACTGAGTCGCCTAGGTAGCCACCACTAGGTAGTACCACTGCAGTGCCAAATATCGTCCCGTGAAACAGGAGTGTTATGCACTTCTGTGTTTCGGGATGAGGGCACTGTAGCTAGTGAAATTACCGAGTATAATAGACCTAACATCTGTGGTCTCAGGTGTAGGGCGCAGTGCGGCATTGAAGGAGGATAACTGTCTATCAGTTGTTGGTCTCCTTTAATTCCGCTCTGTCATGGTCTGGCGTATCACTTACCATCGTGTGAGCGCACAGACCGTTCTGTACACTTATAACATAAAAAAAGGCTTTTTGAGAAGTTAAAAAGAGCTAGAAAGGGCTAGATTGAGCGTCAAACGATGTTTTGTTATAAAAATTCATCTCATAAAGCCGTTTTTTTAGCGTCTAATAAAATGGTCATCATGACCGATGAAATAGTAAAGATGTACTTGTTAGCATGTCGAAAACAATATAATGTGGTAATATTTCAAGACAGTGAAAAAGAGCTACATTGCTCTTTTCGAGCTATATCGTTAAAAAAGGAGTTCACCTATACTAAAAAGTGCTAGATCTAGCTACAAAAGGGCTAAGGTGGCAACACTATTGTTAGTTCTTATCCACTGTTGTTTTATGTTACGACCGCCACGGATTAATGTGCCCGAAACAAAGCCTGCAATATATTTATTTATTTAAAGTCTTTATTGCACATAAAATACAAAGGCGAACTTAATGCCGAATGGCATTCTCTACCAGTTAACCTAAGGTCATGCAGAAAGAAATATAAATGGTGCGGTTAAAAAGAAAGGACCAAAATAATTTATTAAAAAAAGATATATACGATTAAGAAACATCTGTGATAAATAAATACATAATTCCTAGGCTACATATACCTAAATAGACAATACACAAATATTCGTATCATATATATATATATATATATAATATATATATATATATATATATATATATATATATTATATATATATATATATAATATATATATATATATATATATATATATAAGTATGTGTTTTGTATGTATGTATATTGTACATCATACATACAAAACACATACTTATATATGATATAATAGAGAAAAATAATGCAATACGAAAGACTACACTCATATGGAATGAAGAATGGAAAGCAGTAAAAATCCCTACGTATTTCCTTCTAAAAAATAAAAGTTTAACTTTTTTCTTAAAAGAAAACTTAGAAGGAGACAATTTAACCTCTAAAGGTAGTCCATTCCAAAGCCGAGTGACCTGAATTGTAAAGGATTTAGACAGAAAGTCAGTGTGGTGCAAAGGAGTACAGATAATTAAATTGTCTGAAGAGCGAAGGGACCGAGAATGGATTTGGGACAGAAACTGGAATTTTTATTTAAGATAGGAAGGAAAGAGAGGATCATTTAAAATTGAGTACAGGGTGCAAAGTGATCTAGCATTTCGGCGCTGTCTGATAGGGAGCCACTTAAGCTGAGTACGATAGCCAGAAATGTGATCATATTTGCGTAGCCCAAAGACAAACCTTATACAATTATTGAGAAGGCGATCCAATTTATCTAACAATGTTACAGATAAGTTAGAGTAACATACATCACCGTAATCAATGATAGGTAAAATTAAAGCATAAATAAGAGCAAGTTTAGTCTTTAACGGTAGAAAGTACTTAAATCGGTACAAACTCCTCAAACAACCGACTACCTTGTTACTAACCTCTAAGACATGATGAGTCCAGCTAAAAGTAGTGTCAAAATATAAACCTAGATTTCTGACCGTACTGCAATACTGCAAAGGGTAACCCTCAAACTGAATAGGCGGCAAATCCGACATATTCAATCTAGATAGAAATCTCGAGCTGCCAACAATGATAGCTTTGCATTTAGATGGGTTAACATTAATCCCAAAATCACGTGAACAACAAGAAATACGATCAATATTTTCATTTAATTTACTACAACCTCGGCCAAATTAAAAAGATGACCGCTTAATACAGTTGTAGATCGTCCGCATACAAATGGTACGAACAATTGATATGAGTAGTGATTAAATTAATAAATATAGAAAATAATAACGGAGAAAGAATGCCCCCCTGGGGTACGCCAGAAACTATAGAATTCCAATTAGAGCTAGAAGAGCGAACAATTACAGACTGCTGTCGTCTACACAGATACGATGAGATCCAATCCACAACCAGAGAATCTAAACCTAGGGTGGCCAAAGCAGCAATAAGAATGTCATGATCTACTGTGTTGAAGGCATTAGAAAAATCCAAAAGAACGAGTACAGTGAGTTTGGAGTTCTCCATAGCCTCCCTTATATCTTCAGTTACCTTAAGCAAAGCAGTCGAAGTACTGTGAGCTGGTCGAAAACCAGATAATATACTATCTGACAAGAACCGCATGAACCTACACTAACTTTTACATTGTGTATGTTTTAAAATTAACAACCAATGATATTCTGTATACATAAAGGTAGATACGCCATCCGTGCCTCAAAAACGAACCGCCAAAGAGAATACAGTTTATAGGCTTTTGTTTAGGTTAAATGTACGCTCATAAGAAATATGTGTATGTGTGTTGTACAACACTTTTTTCAATTGTTTTGTAAGCATATCACGAATCTATACTTTTTTACATCATTGTTAAGAACGACCAGTTTGTTCAACAGCACAACAACAACGTGTCAGTTGGACTGAATTTTTCATTCATAATCACGTCGATCGCTACATGTCATAGTGACATAGTAGTAAGCTCGTACTTTGATTTAGTACCATTTTGATGACGCGTTAAGGTCTAAATTTTTTGGTCAACGTATGTAACCGTGCTTGTGCATCTAATTTATTGTTTATCTAAAATTTGCAGATATAGAAAAGTGATAGACATGCCCATGACAGATTCAGTGATGAAGGAAACCGATGAATGTTAATTACTACTACTTCAAGGGTTCCGGGTTCCCCGAGCAGTACAAACATTTGTGTGCATGAACAAGTCTGTATGTATTTATTGGTCGGGGTGTTTATATGTATAGTATGTATTTACCAAAAACATATATATTAGTATATTTATCCGTTATTTAAAACCCGTATTACAGGCTTATGTTAAGTTTGAGGCTAGTGGGCGCTGTGTGTATGCCAGTGGTTATTTATTTATCATACCTCTTCTCCGGGGAGCGAATACAGAAAGATTATAAAGTATAAAAAGGAACGAATTCCAAAACCTTTCATGGCACCCAGTTACCCCAATAGCTGCTGAAACGCCCTGTGAGGATCAAGTTGCGATCTACCTCTGAATTAACTTAACACTTAGGATATTAGACAACGGCGGCAGATAACTCTTATCAATCGACTTTTGAACCTATATTTATGTATTATGTTAATCTATAGAATATCAAGTTAGTCTAAGTTATCGGTGTTTAATGTTTAAGTTACAATTGGAATAGTTTCATTGCGTTAAACTATCTCTGTTAGCTGATGACCGGGTTGGGACGATATTGAGTTCAGATTAATTTCACAAACTATCCAAGTGTTACGTAAATCAGCAATGTCGCTTCAGCCATTTCATTTCTTAACTAGCTTTTGCGCGCGGCTTCGTTCGTGTGGAATAGATATTAATTTAAATCAAATGATTTTCAAGGCAATTTATTTTGTTTTAATTAAATACTTGTGATTAACGTATTTATTTGGATAAAAATTAGTATTATGTTTATGAAAATACTCAGAAAAGAATGCATTATTTTTAAACATTTTTGAGCAAAAAAGGTTATAGTGAGCTAACCTTAAAACATAAATTAAAAATAGGCTGTAGGGACTTTATTTGACAGCAGTCATGAGTATAGCGTAACTAACAGTTCGCGAAGCGCACACAGCGGAAGCTTTGAGTAGAGAAAAAAATCCCCTGATTTTGAATCATTATTCCTTGTTGCTCCGGTCCTATTGTTCTTAGTGTGATGATAACCTCTAGCCTCAATAAATGAGCTTTCTTTAAATTATTTTTCAAATCGGATTAGTAGTTCCTGAGATTAGCGCGTTCAATTAAAAATACTCTTCAGCTTTATAATATTAGTATACCTAGATGAAGTTACAAATTATTCGCTTAGTCTGAATACGTATTAATCTTTACAAAACACAATGCTAAATTATATGCAAAATGATGAAGTTACTTCATCATTTTGCCACCAAATTTCACCAATTCGTAATAAGAATGTTAGTAGAATAGCCTAAAAAGAAGACAATATATTATTTTCCACAACATTCTATTTTTTAGCACAGTGAGGACATAAAAGCCAGTGAAATTACTGAGTATCGTATCCCTAACATCTGTCAGTCCATGCGACAGCTGCAAATACGTATTGACAGAAATTCAATACTGTCTACAGTGTTGTTTTCTTTAATAATGCATCTCTCACAGGCTTTTTTTACCATCAAGTGATCAAATTAATCGTCGCGTTCACTTCATAACATCAAAAAATTACCTTAATCGATTTCTCTGAAATGGGTTTCATTAAATTTTATCAGGAATGTGATTTACAACCAAATTTCCTACGTGCCGTGTCGACCCCTATTAGCTATGAAAATTGGCGAAAAAAAAAAGAAATTTGCACAAGCGTGTCTATAAATGTTTTACCGTATAATATTTTGGTAGCAAATAGCAATTAATCTTACTTATTTATTTACTTTCGATCTGGCATGATCTTTACAACTCGCTGGAAACCACTGGCGAAGAGGAATATAGTATATTCTAGAAAATGGTGTAGAAAGTATGTTCACTGGGTCGCAGATTTTTCCGCCAATGAAAATTTTCTTAACTTTCCCCCGACACCTTGGTTCTGAGGAGATCGAGACGTTACATACCGTTCATTTCCCAAAATATAAGAGGCCTTCTTTAAGTGGATAGGAAAACTTAATACTAGGGACTTAGGCTATAAGTTACTTGGGGGGCTGCACCATCTCTTAAAACAGTGTAACTATAATGATACTTCAGCATTTTTGTACCAGAAATTCCAAAGTAATATAATTGTAATACTGTTTTAAGGAGTTTTATGATGGTAGTAAGTCCCCTGAAATGCACTAAACGAATGAAAATTTACTCTTAACATGATCTAGTTCAATAGTACTTTTTTGCTATTCCACATAGCTCGTATGTTTCTAATTTGTGTGTAAACAACAAAGCTTATTGTGTTTAAGAGCTATTTTTAAATTCGACATATTCATAATACCCATACGTACACATAAGTCAACGAGAAGTCAATAGTGCAAATAGTTCTATTGTCTGTCGGTGGAACAAAGTTGTTTACTTCTTTATACACAGTTTTTTAGTCGTATGTGTAAGTTATTACCTAAAACTGTACATTCTTCGAAGAGGGTTGCGGCCTTAGGGACTTAACGTAGCCGACAGCGTGTAACCTTACTAGACTGACTTACAGGAAAACATTTCTGAAATACCTTGTTACAATGTAAAAGTTTAAACGTACTGAATGTTCAAAATGTTAACTTCTATAAAAATAATGTGTTTATTTTAAACTTGCTTCCATTTAGATGTATCATAAGAAGAATAAATCGTAATGTTTAAAGCGCTTTCCAAGAACGCGAACAGCCATTTTTTAAGCAAGCTTAAGTAGAATAGACCTGAATCAAACGTTCTATCATAAACAGTTTCCTTTCAAGTGGGAAATATGCAAAACAAATTTAATTATTAAGGAATTAAGAAAGTTCAAAGATACCTTTGAAGGGTGACAAATATTTATATCGTCTTGAAAATGTTAAATGAACTGTAACAAGCGGGAAAGTAACTAGCCAATAGAAATTTAAAAAATTAAAAGAAAATACAAAAACAGGGTTACGTTATTATATTTATCACTTAAATATGAATTAATTGCAATTCATCTACGGCAGCAATTTTAATCAATAACTATTTATTAATATTTTCACGTAGATTAATTTCATCTTAGATGTCGGTTATTGCAAACTGCCTACTGAACCACTTATAACAAAATTATGTTTATATACGAGTATTACTGTCTGTCGTCGGTGGCTCAGTGGTGTGGACTGTCGCCTTCCTACCGGGAGGGCTGAGGTTCAAATCCCGACACGTACCAATGTATTTTCGAATTTTCGAAAATATATGTACGTTATCCGACGCTGTTACGGTGAAGGAAAACATCGTGAGGAAACCTTCATGCACGCCTGCGGAGAGATTCGAAGGTTGTGTGTGAAGTCGTCCAATCCGCACTGGGCCCGCGTGGACGACTAAGGCCTAATCACGGGTAGGCTCGTGCCCCTCGGTGGGGACGTTTTAATGAGCTGATGATGATGACGAGTAACGAATCGAATCTCTTCGCAGGCGTGCATGATGGTTTCCTCACGATGTTTTCCTTCACCGTAAGAGCGTCGGATAACGTCATATATTTTCGAAAAAACATTGGTAAGTGTCGGAATTTGAACCTCAGCCCTCCCAGTAGGAAGGCGACAGTCCTTTATACTATATAGAATATAATTTATACTACATAGAACATAATTTTTAAGGTGAGTAAATGTGGGTTATTTTACGTACCTATATGAGTCATTCCTTGATTTTTAGATATAATTATTAACTATCTATCTTAAACCTGTTCTCATAGTTTCTTAAATACTTCACTTACATGGTATTACAAAATGAAAACTAATAGGTAACTCCTTCGAACTACGAAAATGTATTTTTGTGTATCGGTCTATGTGGTGTGTTGATTAAGGAATCGGCTACTTCACTCACCAAGGGTTGGATCCCCGTGCAGTACTAACATGTGTGTACATCGATGTCTGTTTGTATTGGTCTGAGTATTATTTATATATTTTTTCTCACTGACGATTCAATATACTCGTAAGAATTCGTCATGTAGTACAAGGTATTTGCTTAAATTTACAAAATGGGTTTGTGTTTATATCTATGGAGATAAATTTATTCATATATAATGTAACTGCAAAAGAAACGCTGTAAATTACATTCGCTATTTGTCTTAACGATCTCTGGTTTGGTGGCGAGCCACTTCACGCTCAGACCGTGTATTTCCTGGGTGAATTTCTTAAACTTTGCTAAAATAAATATTTACGTAAAGTCTTACGTAGGGCAACCCTCTTCTGTTTATGATTGTTTTTAAATAACAAATTGGTTTGCACAACTTCTTGTTAGCTGGTAACGGTTCGTTAACTCTAAAAGACGTCGAACCCGCGTTCCAATCTTTGTTTTTACACTTCGAAACGGTCTGTGATTGAATTATTCAAATTGTTTTGAGCTGCAATTCGAGATCTAATAGCTCCAACTTTTGTGAGAAGTCGATAAAAAGTTTAATATTAGTTCTTGTACTTTTTAAGTACCTATAGGAAAATCCTTTAATTATGAAAGTTCTTATTCTGATGCGAGTCAACTGTCCTAATATTTGTTGGTTTCCATACAAAAATGGCCTAATTTTGACACTTTTGTTGTCAGCAAGACTGCGTCCGAATTTTTCATACTTCCATGTATCAAGCATATTTATAATCATTTATTTACAAAATATTGTGAAAATGACCTCCAGAACTGACGTCGGTTGTAAGATAATTTAAACTTTCAGTATTACCTTCAAATAGATCAGTCCAATGTAGATATAAAGCTTCGGCCTGCTTCAAATAAACGATTAGTGTTAAGATGATCAAATGGTTCCATTAACTAGTTAATTGGAAATATTCAATTCACCTTAAGCTATAGAATTAATAATGGTAAACCCAACATTTATTGGGTCTGGTGTTTTTAATTAAAATTGTTTAGTATTATTGTATTTATATTGTCATCAATTGTTTGTATAACTGCTTCTGTGTTCTAAGGTTAGCTTAGTTTAGTTAGTTCGCCTGATGGTAACCGATTACATTGGCCTACAATAACCCAAACTTACAGTAATTCTAAAGTGGGACCACAATTTCCAACTTGTTCCATGTTTGTATTATAAAGAACAGCGTAACATTAATCCATCTAATATGGTGACAATACAGAAGAAATTGGAGCATACTTCCTCTAGAGAAATTAAAGCATCATTCCTTAAATGCCTACCATCCACGCCTTGAAAAGGCCAGTTATGATTTTTACTCTTCAAGGAGGTCAGTGAACTGCGGATCAGCAGATGCAACTTGGAAGATCAGCGTCCCAGTATGCTTACATGACGTGACACCATGCTGAGTACGTATACGGTGCTAACATTTACCTACTTCTACTCCTGTTGTGTATTTAATAAAAAAAATAGTGTACTGAAATAAAATAATTTAAAACACACTGAACGTTTATCACTCTTTATGTCCAATTAGCTTAATGCAATTCAATTGAGATGTCATAAACGTAAAAGGTATACTTATTACGTCACTCATACAAGCTATTTAATTTAAGTACGCAGGAATTTTATTGAATTGTATTTGTAGGTGCACCAAATATTATTTTTTTATACACAGTTACCAAAGCATCTAGATGCCTGATGAGACGCCTGAAACGCCAGAGGCATTACGAGCAAATGCGCGTTGCCAACCATTTAAAAGATAACAAGCAACTCGCTTATTTAAAGGACTCCATACTGCATGCCCCTGGGTAAAACTCGGCAGAGAGCTCTCTCCACAATCAGAGCATTAGGAGTAAAATCTCTGGAACTATACGACCATTAGGGTTCTAATGTGTGAGGCTGAAAACCTTGACATTAGCGTGCGGTGCAATTATATACAGGCTGTGGTAATGATCAAGCAACATATCCGCAAGAATTACTTTGCAGTTTATGTTATAAAAATATTTTTTTGAAAAAAAATACCGACATTCAGCTAAGAAGCTAAAAATAAGCTTTCATAATTTTGATGTCGGTGCTAAACTACTTAATATTATAAAGCAAAAGAGTTTATGTGGCACCGACATCAAAATTGTGAAAGTTTAATTTTAACTTTTTAGTTTGAAGTCGGTGGTTTTGTATTAAAAATATTTTCTTCACAATTTTTAGTGATTCCTAAAGAAATAATCACTGGAATAAATATACTGTAGTACTTAGTCTCTCTGAGCCGATTTTAAAAGTTTTTTTTCTCTGGTTTACCTTCATCAAACTCTAACTTCCTTATCTTGGAACCAATTCTGAACTATCCTCTTTCAAACAAAATAAAAGAATTATCAAATCGGTTCATAAACGACGGAGATATCCACGAACAAACACCAAAAAAGTTGCTGTCCGCGATTTCTCTGGTCTCCATTATCAGACCCTGACTTCCTTATCTTGAAACGACCTCTAAAGTATCACCTTTCCAACAAAAAAAAAATATAAAAGACGAAGATATCGGCGAACAAACACAAAAAAGCGGTATATACGGTCGAATTGAGTAACATCCCTTTTTGAAGTAGGTTAAAAATGAATCACTGCGCAGTTATTGAGGCACAATAATTAGGAACAACAATACCCTTCAACTTAGAATAAGATTTTTCTTTTAAGGAACCGACTTAGACGACCTGCACACATTCTCTCATAAAAAAATATCTAAGAAAGGCCTCTTAAGCTAAATGTTTTGGAAACTGGAAGTAAATAATACATATTATTTAATCTGTGATAATACTTTGTTGTTAGTTCAAAGAAAATTATATTTAATCTGTCATTGTTACACAATTTCTTTTCCTCGGGGAGCGGGGAAGCCATGTCAAAATAGGTAAAGGGGTCGCATGTCAAAAGGAGCCTTTTGGCACTGGAAGCCGGAAATCAACGATTGTTCTTTATAAATTAACGGCGTTTTGAGAAATCAGGGCACGTCCTGTATTTAATCATCTATAAAAATATATGCATTGTTACAAAACTACAAACATTAAAAACGTGACAATTTGTAGAGTGTGGATGTATTTTGATTACTCTTTTACTACAAACATTAAAAACGTGACAATTTGTAGAGTGTGGATGTATTTTGATTACTCTTTTACTACAAACATTAATTGAGTTGATATTGATGAAAATATAAAATATTTCAACAATTCAAAATAATACAAAGGTAACTCAGAATTCTTATGTCTATTATCCCAGTATTTTAACGTCAACTTCTTGGGTTCAACGTTTCTGATAGATAACTAGTTTTTTTTTATCAAAGGGGTTTTATAATGAAATTATTAGTATTCCAAGTAATGGTTCTCAAAAGCCAACCTTACCTGAAGTATATTCCAAAACAACGTACGTAGCTCTGACAATTTTCGACCCCCCAAAAAATAAGTTAATTCAGTCTGTATGTGATATAAGATATCATAAATATATTATGTTTATGTGATTTTACCATAATTTTCCGCTTAGATCGTGATCGCTCGTTATTTCATCCTAACGTAAATGTTAACCTTCTTGCGTTAAATTCTAACGAACCCGGTAATATAATATAGTCCTTAAATCAAGAACACTTCAAAGAACGGGAGAGCAAATAGGAATACAAAAGAGTATAGCAATTTGAAATATTCTGGGTGAAACGCACCATCCGTCCGTTAAAAGCATTGGTAGCTCATTGGTGTGGATTGTTTCCTTCAGATCTGAAGGGTGCAGGTTCAAATCTCGCCACGTATTAATGTATTTTGACAAATATCATTATTCGATTAATATTTGCCCTTTCTTCATTAGGATTTTTAAAATCCTTGCTTTAAATATGTGATTGTGATATTTGGCAAAATTTTTGTGATATTTTATCAGAAAGAAAGACAAATATATCTATATTAATGGTTACAGTGAACATATTATACAACACAAGTATTGAGCCAATGTCACTTAACCACACCAATCATAATCAAGACGAAGACAACAAACAACTTAAGTAATTGATGTTATTTTATTGGTTTGCCTATCTGGCCGTCACCATTAGGCTATAACATCCCACTGTGGGGCACAGGCCTCTGATCGCTTTCTCCCTAATCCCGCTCTTACGGCACCCACGGGAAGAGTAGAAGCAGTGGTTACAATGGAATTCTAAACCGCCGTCACCTCACCTTAAGGAAACACGGTATGAATGACGAACATATTCAGCTATAAAACAACTAAATACCGGTTACATAACCTATAAAACCTTATCTTCCTAATGTTCAAGTCAATCCACTTAAACGAAGCTTAAGTTCCGAAGAGAAACGTTAAATGATTACACGCAGGAAATGCCGAAGGTTTCATAACTTTTGCCAGCTGTCTCCAAGATGGATGTGGAAAAATTTCCATGTTTCTGTGAAAAAAATAGGAATATATTCTTAAATATGAATAAGTGAATATCATATTATACTCGTTTGCGGAATTATTTTTATAAAATTTATAAAAATGGCCCCTCCATTTCAACAAAGAGCTTGTATTGTGGGTGAAAGAATGGAACCTATATTTCATATTTTTAAAAAACATTCATGTAACAACAAACAATCTAACAAACAAAACCAAAACAAATGATCTAGGATCTGACATCTTAAAAATAAGTTTCTCTTATCGAAGGGTATAAGTATGGGCTAACATTTAATAACCTTCACAGATAATAACTGTAATCCGTCAAAAACATAATGAAGACAATAAAAATCAATGATCCACATATCAAATGTTAAGCAGAGTACCGAATAATTATTCAAAGTTAGGGTTTCTAAGAGTTTTAATTATTCTACATGTCTGAGCGTCAATTGTGTTACAAAAGTTTTCTCTTGTGAGTAGCTAAAGTAGGTACTTCAATTCCATATTCATTTCTTTCAACAATATTAAAATGAAATGTTATTTATGACATTGGACAACACATAGACCTTGTTGGATACTAAACAATATATAGGACGATGCTACTTAATATGTTCATTTTTTTAATTCGTTGAAATTCACACTGCTTCTAGCGAAAATTTAAGTAAGAAGCTCACAACGGATAAACATACTTTAAACCTATTTAACTTCATAATAGTTATATAAAGAAACATCCAGACCAAATATCTATGGTTATGCACAAAAAATACTGTCCAGAGATCGTACCTGGAATTCTTAGGCAAATAGTCGACTTCTCAACAATGCCTTCAGATGTATCATCATCATTATCAGCTCATTAAACGTCCCCACCGAGGGGCACGAGCCTACCCGTGTAGGGTGATGAGGCCTTAGTCGTCCACGCGGGCCCAGTGCGGATTGGACGACTTCACGCACAACCTTTGAATTTCTTCGCAGGCGTGCATGAAGGTTTCCTCACGATGTTTTTCTTCACCGAAAGAACGTCGGATAACGTACATATATTTTCGATGTGTCGGGATATGAACTTCAGCCCTTCCGGTAGAAGGCGACAGTCCACAACATTCAGATGCATATTTGGTATAAAATGTTTTAAACCCTTTTTATGTTTTAAGGATGTAGATGTTGTTATCTGATGCCATGTGCATCAGTAGATAAAGAAGTCAACAAAGTTTTTATAATATATGAATTATAAGCTTGACTTTAATTGACTGTTTTGCATTGAATTTAAATGTAAAAACCTACTTTAATACGGTTTAAAACTTTTACAGTAGTCGGCATTTCTTATAATAACAATAACTTGTTTAGAGATAATTGTACGCGATCAGTTCAAAATATGCAAATCAAGATATTTTGCTTTGATTGAATATTGATTTATTCCCGGAATCAACAATCCGATGTTTACCGCAAACAACTTTATTGACAATTTAAATAAGATACGCCAAACGTTACAAATGATTTATAAATAGATGATTGATTATGGAGAAAGCAAATTAATTAAGATTGTTGGCTTTTTGTTTGGCTTTCTTTGTTTTTGATATTAGTCCAGCCAAAATTCGGTTGGATTATTATCAAATAGATATGTATTATCAAATACGGTTGAAAGAGCGTTTTTCACCATTAGGTTATAAGTGGAATGGATATTCTCGCTAGAAGCTAAATGTTGGAATAAGCTTAAACTTAAATAGATATTATAAAAGTGAGCATCCTTGTAGTTTTTTTATCGTCCTCATCAGCTCATTAAATGGCCCCACGAGGGAGACAAGCCTGCCTGTAAATTGTGTAGAGTCCTTAGTCGTCCACACGCGCCACAGCTGATTGGCTGACTTCCCGGACAATCTTTGCATCTCTTTGTGGGCGTGCGCAGTTTTCCTCACGATGCTTTCTTCAGCGATAGAGCGTCGGATGGATATGTTTGAAAAGTTATTGGCACTTCACTAGCTACTGTACCCCCCCCCCCCCCGTCTTCTCGAAACGGTAAACTGAATACCACTCCCATTTCACATAACGCCACTTGACTCTGCGGTAAATACCTAACTAGACAACACAGTATCAACTTGGTACACTGCAACGTTATCGATAGTATCGGATTTGTAAATTACACCAACTATCGATTGTTTTGCACTATCGATATTTCTGCACTAGCGATAGTCAACTTCACCAATAGTATTATCGCTATCAATACTTTCGATAGTTGGTGTAATTTACAAATCCGATACTATCGATAGTCACGTCTATATTGCGTTACTATTGATAGTATTGCAGTGTATCAATACTATTGCGCTAAACTAAGCTATCGATGGATACTATCGATAGGCCTATCGATAGAATAGATGATTTTCGAGGTCAACTATTAAAAATATCTACATCAACTATCGATAGTTCGGGAACACTGCGAATCACCTAGTAAAATTGACTACATACGGAGTTTAATTGCCTTACCAATAAATTGAGGTACGTTGAAATTACTGCGTTTACATAGCCCTATGTAAACGCAGCGAAACACCACAGAATTGGGTTTCTTATTTACGCAACGTGCGTTACTCGCCAGGTGGCGCTGTTAGGGTTACCATATTTGTCCTAAGATTTCATGATATTTCGACTTTTCTCAGAATAGTGATTTTTTTTTATATTCCCATGAAATCTCGGGATATAAAGTCCTACCACGCCGCTGACATCTTTCCCCGCCCCTTTTCTTTGCGTACGAAGTGTGCAATTTGCAACGCGTCAACGAGAACCGCAGTGTATACAACGCTAATAATACGTTTTTGGCCGATTCAGATCAAAAAATCATTTTTTTCTCAGAGCTTAATTTTTTTACCTGGCAACCCTAGAGGCTCTCGACTTTCCCACTCTTAATGGACTTGGTGAAATTCAGGAAAACTACGTGACCCTATTTGTAAGCAGGTTTGTTTGTAATCGAAACGCGGTCGGATATAAGTGCCACATTAATGTACACGCGCAATGCGGAAGTTGGGTGACGATTGGCGAAGTTGAGGACACGTGATTACCAACTTAGGCCCTTATTCTAGAACAAGACTCAAGCATTGATCTTTTTCATTTTTTTTATAAGTGATGGTAAGTGATACGCCAGACCATGACAGAGCGGCATTAAAGGAGACCAACAACTGATAGACAGTTATTATCATCCATCAATGTCGCACTGCGCCCGTCACCCGAGACAACAGATGTTGGGTCTCTTATACCCGGTAATTTCACTAGCTACAGTACCCTCATCCCGAAACACAAAAGTGCATAACACTCCTGTTTCACGGGATGATATCTGGCACTGCAGTGGTACCTACCTAGACGACTCAGTATCGAGTCTACCACCTAGTGATCTTTACTTAAATAGAGTTAGAAAGGGATAGGGCTATATACGATAAATAGCGGCATCCCTTTCTTACTATATTTAAGTAAAAATCAACGTTGAGTCTTGTTCAAAAATCCGGGCCTTAGACGTCAAGTCAATTACTGAATATGTGTCTGTACATTCCAAAATGTTCCCAGGGGGTCAAATTGGCTGAATAGCCATCATTGCCTGGTGATGTGATAGTAGTTATTTTTGTAATATAGTGTTATTGTGTGATGTCATTTATTCACTGGATTCCGTCAGAATATCGGCGCTATTGCGACGCTTTATTTATGACGCAATGGCTTAAGCTGATGCGGAACCCTTTGAGCTTTTTTAGTGTTTATAGTTTTATTTAAAAGACATATGTGCGGAATAAAATGTAATATTTTTTCTCTATTGTGTATTTTTTGAATTGTAAAGGTCAATAAATATATTTTCTTTCTTTCTAGTAAAATAACAATGTCACCGTTTGTGATGTGAGTTAATATTGGGGCCTATTGTTTAGCATCGGTGCCTCATGTTGTGAACTATTGCTTCTGATCTGGGTGGTACAGGTTCAAATGCCAAAAACCGTACCGGTCATTGATACAACGCTTGTTACATACATTTTTTTTGAATTAATAATACCTACTCGGTAAGTACTGAGTCGTCTAGGTAGGTATCACAGCAATGTGAGATATCATTCCGTGAAATATGAGAGATATGCACTTTTGTGGTTTGGATAAGGGACCTGTAGCTTGTAAAATTTCTGGGTAAAAGATCTAACATCCTTGATCTCGGGTAACAGGCGAAGTGCAGTATTAACGAGAAATAGTGAAGTAAATATTTATTCCCAAAAAATACGCAGGCATAATTATAAATACATTCTTACCCTCACACTAAGCAATGCCTGTCCTGTGGGGCAGCACACAAATATCAATTACTTATATAACTTAGAATTCAAACAATGGCAAAAATATTACTATATTCAGTTACTGGTAACATACACAAGGTAAATAAGTATCGTAAACGGTACTTTTCGTTTCTGGTTGAAACTAGCACGTAAGGTATTCCTCATTTCAGTATCATAGTCCATAAAAATCTCGGAATCCAATTATAAAGCTTTGTGCCATCTAATATTGCTTTTAATAAGATAAAACAGAATGTAGACCATGAAATTTTCTTCTTTCCTGCTGAAGCAATTTTCATTAATTGTATGAAGGTCAAGAAAGAATTTGAATGTACCGATATGGATTGTTGCTGTGACACATTTGTTTCTTGATGGGGTCTTCTCGGTAGATAACAACCCTTCGTGGTAGATTCATTAAAAAAAATTCAAAAGTCATTTATTATTGAATAAAGTATTTTTGAGTTTCAGTTTGTCAAAATTAAATACACTAAACAGCTAAGATCACTTTCCGGAAATTGATATGATTTATATACCTTACCCTAAAAGACCGTAAGTCACTATGTGCTTATTTAACAGTTTGGTTCAACATGGCTGAATCACATGATTATATAAAACAAAGGTGGTTATGTGCTAGTTAGAGCACGTGAAGCCGTTTGTTTTGACAGCTATCTTACAATGTCCCATAGTAACACTTTTGGAAAGGTTAAACTAATACTCTGCTTATCTATTAATGTCATCACCATCATCAACAATCTCTAAAGGCATACTACAGGGTACAAAATAGTTTTGGAGAAAATGAATATAATGAAATATACACATATAAATTAAATCCACTTACGCCTCTGATATGAGCGCTCGAAGTTTGCAGAACCCCAGACCCAGACTGTACGGATACTGGTGCCAGTACACTGACAGATCATTTGGCAGACCTGGAACAAGATAACATAATTAATTACTAAAATAACTTCAGGAGAACACTGACATATAATATATTTATTTTTGGAAGATTTACAGTTTCAATAGACATATTAAAGTATAATAATGATGAGACAACAATACTAATTACAAATCTCCACATATGAGTAATGATGGGGCTTTAGATGACTAGTTTTACAAAAATGTTGACAACAAATGCATAACTTTCATGGCAAAGATCTCGTTGTGTTAAATTAATGGAAATAATTGAGGCAGCTACGTTACCTAAATTTGCAACTTGTGTTTAAGTTTGGAATAAAATATAAATAACTAGGTATCTGTATTCATTGGTAGCTTGTACTTCGGATTAATATACTTATCCATTTAATTTTATGTAAATACGTACATATTTATACATAGAAACACTCTAACCATTACAAACCGACATGTTCATGCACAATTTTTCTACTGCCGGGAATTGAACGCGAGATCCTTAATGACATAGCCGACTCAACCACTTCACCAAATGGGTCGACAAATTAATGTCCCCAAAAAAGGGATGTTTCAAAACTTCCCACGTCAAAGAAAATGTGTTTCCCGAGTCAGTGGTTGTGAATGCGGGTATTTGTCCGTGGACGCAATGTGACTTTACGCTCTATTAATCTCTTTTGCCATTTTGCCGTCCACCTAGCGACACAAACACTGTAGTTTGAAGAAAATCTTTTAATACTTTTCCTTTCTGTCATCTTAGCCTGGAATGCCGGTTGGGACTCGATCCTCTGAAAGTTTATATATCTCAAATGGATGTAGTGAAATTAAGACACCTAACATCTGTTGTCTCTGGTGTCGGCGTATTGCGGCATTGACGGAGTATAATAACTATCTATTAGTTATTGGTCTCCTTCAATGCCGCTGTCATGGTCAGGCGTATCAGTTACCATCAGGTGAGCGTCCTGATCGTCCTGTACACTCATAACATAAAAAAATGTTTGCAGTTAACTGGCGGATCACCTGAGTTACATTTTTTTTACATCTTTTTTACCGGAGGCTCAAAAGCCCTTTCCCCCTACTTAACACTATGACTTCACAGTGTTAGATTCTCAACTAACGTACTTATAATATCTTTTTTCAAAATTATTCAGAGTTTAATGTTATGAGATGTGAAATTTTTAATGGACGTTTTAGATCGAATTGCAAAAATATAAATTTTCATGATTTTTCCGGTTAGCACTCATAATAACAGACAAGAGCTATGCCTAAAGCATAGCTCTTGTCTGTTGCAGACCTTATATTTAGTGAAAGGTAGATATACTCTGCCTAACAATCTACGTAAAATTTTCTTTGGTTTATACAAACGTTCCTAGCAAAGATGTCCTTTTGTTATCGAGTTTGTAATGTATATGTCGCAGGTATTTCGTGCGATTCGCCGATTATTTACAGCGTACTCAACTCACTATTATGTTTTATGATAATACTCAAGGAAAGTCAATAAAAGTTTTACTTTGAGATTTGAATGTCTTGTGCTAAGAATAGAACATAGGTAATACTAATTCTCTAAAACACAAAAGAAATTATTTCCACATCAATTTTCGGCGAATAAATATTACATTTTTGAAGGATCAGGAATGTTTATGTGGGAAAGATATAGGAGATACCACTTTTCTCAGAAAGTTCTGTGAAAAATGCGAACCTTGTTTCACGTAGGTTACAAGGTTTGCATTTTTCACAGAAAAATTAATCTGATATCTATTGAATACAAACAATGGCAAATGTACACACGACTCATAGCATTTTTATTTAATAATTCCTTTACAGAGCAAGAAAGAAATGTTTATAAATGGGTATAGACTAGCGATTAACTATACCTGCCACCCGACCGCAATGCGAAGGCGTTCAACGACGGCAAAACAATTTAATTTTCACGCAGATGAAAGCAAAACCCATTTCCTTGGATAATAAGTTTTCTGAAATGTAGCGCTTTGGGTTTTATATAAAACAAGCTTATTGAATATGTTTAAAAACATTCTACTCGACTTTTTCCGTGTCATAATGAAGATGGTAGTTTTTGTTAAACTTGTGATGATTCATTTTTATTCATATTGTTTTAAGTTATTTATTGTGTTAAAGCAAGATTTGAGTTATAATTATTTTTAAGGTTGTAGAATAGTCATATCTTAGTGCTGGTAACCCAGCCATATGACAGAGCAATTACCAATCACACGTCAGCACGACAACCAATCAAGACCTTCTGTAATTTCTATTGAATAACTCTCCACCTTAACAATTATTGTCTCCCACCTTAGACTCGACGAAATGGTGACGGGCATTCGAGATCAAACGTCTACAGCGAGTGGTTGTTCTTAGTTACGATTTATGACCAAGAGTATTTTAGACTATAAACTGTTGAAATAAATAAGTAAGAAGTAGAACTGAGTTGTGATTTATTAAAAACTTAATTACATTAGGTTTTTTTTCACCTGCCAGTTAAATCATCAAAACTACTGCATTTCCATAAATAAGGTGAATAAATACATGAATATACTGGTCCACAAAAAGAACAATAACTTATACATAATGCATTTATGTTTATAGGCATTTAAAAGCTGTTTATTTATATTACAGACACTCCATACATAAACAAATATTCACTGACATTCACACAGCGTCATCTACCCCTTAATGACGTATGCCAGTGTGGTATTTACCCACGATGTGTCCACTCACGTCCATAGCCTACAAGTCATTCAGAATAAGTTCATGCGTAAAGCCACGGGTGCGCCGTGGTTTCATACGTAATGTCAACTTTTCATTTAGCAACCTAAAGTTAGCGTCCAAATACTTCTTTGACTCGAAGTAGCGCATTCAAACCTGCTCATTGTCTCCTCTGCTTCACCTCGTGCGCGTACGGCGTCCACGGACGTGCTAGACGATCCAGACTACGCTATCATGGTCGCCCCCGCATCGACGGCCGAAATAGCTTAAACATTACACCACTGTACAAACCGACAACCGAGATTCCGTCCCCGCCGGCGGGGGCCACCGTCGCGTGTCCCTGTAGGTTCGCTCAGTCCGTGTTCGCGTAACCGGCGTGTTCTCCGCTTCTCTCTCCCAAAGTCATCTACCCCAAACTAAGAATTAGCCTGTTATATAGGCACATATATAGTAATACCCAGGCCAATACAAACAGCGAAACAAACAGACATGATCATGCACACAAAAGTTTGTACTGCACGGGGATCGAATACGGTACCCTTGGTTTACTAGCCGACGTCTTAACTATTACACTAATAGCTAGTTAGTTGGCGAACAACATGACTATGGATTCTTTCGGATGAAGAAACTCTTAGAATCGAGTGATCTGTGACACGTTGTGCGAACATGAATTGATTGATTAACCAGCCCTGTGTTAAGTGTCCAAGTCATAATATATAATAATAATAAACTTTTATTGCACATAAACATATTACAAGGGAAAACATGGTCAGAACAAAAAGTGTACAAATAAGGCGGTCTTATTACTAAAAGCAAATTCTTCCAGACAACCTTCAGAAGAGGATAGTTTCTTAATAATGATTAATTGGGCTGTGCAAAAGTTGGAACCTAAGTTATAAAAATAATAAAATACAATAAATATAATTCAAACATACATACACAAATACTACATATAAACAGTTTTCAACGCATATACCTGGATAAATATTGATATACATACATTCACATAAGTGCTATCAAACTATAAGAAGAGAAAGAAAAAGAAGACAATTTAAAATTCCGGTGTCAAGTATGAAGTATTACGGGAGAATTAGAGACAGGAAATATGATTTAACACGAGATTTGAAAATAGGCAAGGAGTGAGAATTTTGAATAGATACGGGAAGTATCAGATTAATGTAAGGCTCGAAATGTAATACAGTAAGATTCACAGGGTGAATGAAGACTCTGGTATATGAAACACGTACTTACATTTAGAGATGCAAAATCCATGCTACATGAGAACACTTAGACTTGGAAATAATCCAAACCACATCATATTCCGCACAAGGAACTATTGGCATCGTAGTACTTACTGATCAACGGCAGGTAACAAGTCTAATTAGAACCTAATTATTATGTAGCTTCAATATGACAGGCTAATACTTAGTTTGGGACTAAATGACGCCGTGCGTATGTCAGTAATATTTATTTAAATATATCTATCATTTATTAACTTATTAAAAATGCATTAACCAACTTCAAAAATTTAATATAAATGGAAATGTCGTTTTAAAATTAAATATTCGTGCGATTTTAAAAAGTTACCAATGAATTTTATATAAAAAAAACCGTTAATGAGTTGAGTTCATTCAATTTCATTGCCGTTTGTGCAAATACATTGAATTGCTTTTATATTGAAATTGCAACTACTTTGACATCTCGAATAATTTATCAAAACCATAAAAATACTAGGTTTAGCCAGCGGCTTTCGGTCGCGTTAATTCAAGGTTTCCTATGAGGCATAAGGAAAACAGAATATTATTTAACGCTACTGCAATAATACATTCTTTTCATAAATATTTAGCTTCCTACCTTGAAAGCTGCGAAAAAAATACATATAAAAGGCCAATTCATGTTAGTGATCCGCCGAATAGTTCGCATACAATTCTGTAAAATGCTCCAGACAAATTCCGACTCCATTTTAAGAAAGTGGGTATTAGAATTAAACATGGTCGGCACTAAGTGTTTTCCTTTTCTTTATTTTTTGCTAAAATGTGGTTTATCGTCAAGGATCCCGCGTAATCCTGACATGTTTCAGCGGGGATGGGCCATCGATCCTATGCTGACCTTAGACAAGACATTTACCACTTAGTGTGGAATTTAGATAACCTCGTAATCCAAACACAATTGGTGCTTACAATAGACTTTATCGTTTTGAATGTGTATCGTTCACTTATTTTTAAACTACATATTCTTCAATCAAATTTTGGATTATACTTAAAAGGTCTCAAAAACTATTTTGCCTTACAGCTGTCCATTTTTAGGGTTCCGTAGCCAAATGGTAAAAAACGGAACTCTTAAAGATTCGTCAAGTCTGTCTGTCTGTCCGCCGTCCGAATAACACACCCTTTTTCTCCGAGACTACAAGCACTACACTGTTCAAACTTATACGTATATGTATTCTGTGAACCGTATTAGCTTTATAAGAAACTTGTAAAAAAATTAATACATTGGGGTTCCCCATACATTGAACTGAAACTCTATTTTTTTTTCATCGTACCCCCATCGTATCAATGTGTAGTAGTATCTTAGTGTAGTGTATCTTAAAAAATGGTATTGAGGTTTCTTATATCATTTTTTTATAAATTGAATAGTTGCGCGAGAGATACTTGAAAAATATGATATACTTTACATAAAATCTATTTTTTTATACATCATAAACGGTGAACCACAATTTATATATATAGCTTTAGTAGGTGCCTAAGTAAATAAAAATTACTTTATTTTATGTTACTTGCTGCGGAACCCTCCACGGGCGATTCCGACTCGCGCTTGGCCAATTTTTTATAAGAGGTGTAGTGTTCAGTTTCTCAACAAACATGCAAATACAAACTAAATAAACCTACTATATACGTTACAATGAATTAGGAATTAGATTTGATAGAAAAATAGAAATCAAATGTTAAAAAATATCAACTCCAAATTGTGTAGATCTACATCTTCTGTTATATTCGTACATTTTCCAGTCTTAGGACTATAAGTATGCTTTATGTACGAAATGTACACCTTCATTTACATTCCGTCTACGAGTATCTCCGTAAGCGTACGATTGCAAATTGAATGAACACTAGTTGCAGTCTGCGAGCAATATTGTAAGCTTCGCATTTTACAGTTTTACACATACATATATTTAGCATATCTATAATGAATGTTTGTGATAGTTTTAGGTTTTTATACATTACTTCTTAGATTATTTTTTATACAAAAATGTAATGAATACTTAGAGGCAAACAAACGGCTTATTCTCATATGTATCGCGTTTCATGTTCTTTGCAAATATAGCGCAGGCAATACAAATCAATGATATTCTGTATATATAAAGGTAGATACGCCATCCGTGCCTCAAAAACGAACCGCCGAAGAGAGTACAATTTGTACTATTTTGTTTGTATGCTTTTTCGAAATATGTGTATGTGTGTTGTCACTGCATTCGGACACTTTTTTCGATTGTTTGTGAGCATATCACGAATCTATATTTTTTACATCATTGATACAGATATAATCGTTAAGGTTGGTACCACTGCAGTGCAAACATCGTCCCGTGAAATAGAAGTGTTTTGCACTACTGTGTTTTGGGATAAAGCCACTGCCGCTAGTAAAATTACCGGAAATAAGAGAAATAACATGTTGTCTCGGGTGCCAAAAAAAAAAACAAAAAATGTTATTGATTTCCACCAGCACTCCATCTGTGATGGTCAGGCGTATCTCTGACCACCAGGTGAGCAATCTAACCGTCCCATTCGCTTTAAGACATAAAAAAGGTTACTTTTGTGTAACGTAAGTATACCTATTTCCCTCATCGTCATCATCAACTCAATATGTTCCCACCGAGGGGCACGAGCCTACCCGTATAGAGTGTATAGGCCTTAGTCGTCCACGCGGGCCTAGTGCAGATTGGCCGACTTAGCACAACCTTTGAATTTCTCCGTAAGAGCGTCGGCTAAACGTACATATAAATACAAAAAGACTTTGGTACGTGGCGGGATTTGAACCTGCGCCCTCCAGATCTGAAGGCAACAGTACATACGAATGAGCCACCGACGCTCTATTTCCCTCAGACCTATCGTATTATATTTGGTTATCAAAGCGACATTGATTGACATAGATTGACGTCGTCATCTGCACATGTGACGATGAAGGCCATTAAATGTGGCCTCTGTATAGTAGAAACCTTTAACATTGTCAGTGAGCTTAATGTTTAGACTCTATGAACCGTGTATATAAAACGATTTCGTTAACCTACCGTCCCATGTTTTAACGTAGAACTGAAATATAAAATATCCATCAACGTTCACAGATTGCAACCTCACCCCAGCATACAGCACACAGCTTACCATACAGCTTTGTTATAGGTTTAATTTCTAAATACATACAATCACTCATATTATACATAGAACCAGCCAGACTCAAGACTACGAAGCAGCATCTTCCACACTTAAATCTAAACTTTACGTGTATTTTTTTATGAAAATTGGCTAATGACCAGACATCCTATTTGGTAATCATTTGCAACTGTCGCCTATAACGCCAGTGATCTTAGAAAACGCACCGCAGTTCAGTTATCGACGTAAATATGACAACTCACAGTAGCCAGTGAATTGACATCCATACAAAAAGCATAACAGCAATCACATTTTACTTCACAGAGCAGTCTGTATCTCCGCTTACGGTATTTACGCACAGCAAAAAATATAATACGTATAGTCAACACTGAATAGGCTGCGGGTGTTGGCCGGTGCCGTGAGAATCGGGTAAGATGGGGATATTCCAGAAGCAGTCTATGTGCTGCTCAGACAATGGAACACCTACTGTCTTGCCCGAACTGTCCATCTTCGTGCGGTTTCAGGGACCTCTGGATGGCAAATGAAAGGGCGATTAAAGTGGCCCAATATTGTTCGCGATACGATTTAACTTCTCCATATCGTCTCGATAAGAAGAAACAGTCAACACAGAACTCTTACTTAAATTTTATAATTCTTAATCATCTATTTTCGCTCATTAGTAATAACCTTACCGAAAACTACTACATGTTTACTGTAAATCACTGTATAAAACGACGCGTGTCATACGCGTGAGCTCATCAAAAACAATGTACACTCACCTTCATAAAGCTGAATTATTATTTTTAACATTGGTATTGTTATTTTGAAACATTTTTATATCCAACTTGCACCGTTAGATTATATAGGCACTTATATGAGAAACTGGAAACAAAATGTTCCTTCAGTAGGTATATATATTCTGTCATTTTTTTAGCACGGACGGATAAATTGTGGAATCAGTAGCCATTGGAGATATTTACTCAGCAATACAATCTGGCATCCTTAAAAAAATGAGCGTACCCCTATTCAAAGGGCCGGCTCTTCAGTATTTCAAATGAACATGGGCGGCGGTGTCAATATCCCAATGAACCGTTTTTTACCTCTATAGCATAAAAATGGAAGATAAAATCAACCAGTTTAAATTAAGGTCACGTAGCAGTGCCCAGGCCTTCCCATACGGCATGGCTTTAAGGAGATTGAACCGACCTCGCTGGCAAAATGCGGATTGGTGGGGACTACTATCCTAAGATACTAGCCCGGATAAACAGCTTAACGTGCCCGTCGCAACACGTAGGGACTCAATAATGCATGGAAATACACTTTCGAAGGTAAATGCTTAATGGTGCTGATTGCTAAAGGATTCCACCATCGTAGTTCGGTCATCGATATTGAACTAATACAAAAAATATGATTTTAGTTTCTTTAAAAAAATTGCGAAAAAACACAATATAACATTTAATGGCGAATAATATGTTTTGTTTTGTTATATAATGGTCACCCATCCTATGATTGACCATTGCTATAATTAGCTTACACATCAAATCATCAAATCAAATCGTTTAAGGAAATCAATAGTGGTATGTAATTTCATACCTATACTTAATACACATAGATTCCCATTTCAAGCTTAGAAGAAGACCAAAGAGCTCGATATCTCCTGAGGATACCTAGGAAGGTACTCTGTGTGAGATAAAGATGGCTCCCAAACAGCTTAATCGCAAAAAGGCCCCCGGGAGGACTAAAAACCAAGGAGCTTTTGAAAGTAGGTGGCACGCCAGTGCTATAGACCCTACAAAAGCTTTTCTATCATAATGTTTTTACTCCAAAGATGTGAAACAATAGCATGGTGGTGCACTTCTTCAAAAAAGGTGACAAAACTTTGAAGGGAATTACATAGGGAGCGAGGGGCTTGTTGTAACAGGGGTAAGTAGTAACAGGCTCTTTTCACTAGGATCTTAAACGCAATTGACGTATTTCTTTGACTCGATTTAACCTATAAACCACGCCGTATCATGTTGCCATAGCTAGTGTCCCGCCGGCCGGCGCAGTGAGCGGAAGTGTGCACGCGGCTCATTTTTGCCAGGTAATATAAAATTGTACTGTCGTACAATTTCGGTTTGCGTTATTATTATAGACTAATTTCAAATTTTCTGTATCTTATTTCCATTCAAATTGATCTATCTCTGATAATGTGTAACAGTTTTTATGATTGCTAAATGGTTTAAATAGTTATCTTGATAAATGTTAAAAATCATACCATGGGGTTAGTTGTAACAAAATCCGGGGGCTTGTTGTAACATGTTACAACATGCCCAAGTTATGATGTAGAAACTTACTTATTTCTTTTCCTTACTTCTAGAATGAGGGTGTATAAAAGAAAGTCAGAGCGGGCAACACATAGCCAAGAAGTGTACGAGTTAGCGGCAGCTGAAGTTTTAGAAAAAAATGCAGTATTCGGAAAGCTAGTCAGACTTTCGGATTATGTCACGTCTCTCTTTATAGATACATAAAAAAAAAGAAGAATAATGAAAGATTAAGAGTTGGTTATGTTAAGCCTAGACAAGTATTTACTGCAGAAGAAGAAGGTAAGATAGCTTCCTACCTACTCAAGTGCGCCGATATATTTTGGACTACTTCCTATAGAAGTGAGGAAACTAGCTTACCAATGCGGTATGCAGCTTAATGCTAAAAACATTCCTCCTTCTTGGCATCAAAATAACATGGCTGGTACTGACTGGTTCCAAAATTTTATGCGCAGAAATTCACATTTATCTTTAAGGACACCAGAAGCGACGTCTTTAAGTCGAGCGACGTCTTTCAATAAGACTAACGTTAATTTATTCTTTGAAATATATCAACGACTTCTCCAAAAATATCAGTTTAATGCTTCTCGAATATGGAACATTGATGAAACAGGGGTCACAACGGTTCAAAAACCTAAGAAAATAGTAGCTGCTCGTGGCCAAAAGCAAATTGGAGCTATCACATCGGCTGAGAGGGGAACTCTTGTAACACTTGCTTGTGCCTCTAACGGTGCGGGTAATTTTATCCCACCGATGTTCATTTTTCCCAGGCTTAAATATTCTGAAATGTTTATTCGTGGTGGACCTCCAGATTGCATTGGAGCTGGTAATTCCTCCGGATGGATGACCGAAAAAGAATTTTCATTTTTTATGGATCATTTTATCAAACACGCAAAACCCACCACGGAAGAGCCAGTTCTGTTGCTACTTGATAACCATAGCTCACACGTGAATATTAAAGTTGTTGAAAAAGCCAAAGAAAATAATGTCATCATGCTATCGTTTCCCCCACACTGCTCCCACAATTTGCAACCTTTAGATGTAGGAGTGTACGGCCCTTTTAAAAATTATACAAATAGGGCACAGACAGCATGGATGCACAACAATCCGGGAAAAACGATGACAATATATGACATCCCAGGTATTGTGAAAGAGTCGTTACCGCTTGCCCTTAACCCTGCTAATATTATGAGTGGATTTAGAGCTTCTGGTATATGGCCTTTGAATGCTGATATTTTCCAAGACTCCGACTTTGCGCCATCTTATGTTACTGATCGTCCAGATCCTACACAAGAGCCAGATGACGTAAATGTCACAGATAATATATCTTTGAATCTTGAAAATCCAGAACTATTAGATTCTGTCCCTGAAATAGATATCAGCACCACGGAAATTATAAGCCAAATCGAAACTGCGAACGAACCAACTCCGAGTTGCTCCGTTCTACAAAAAACTTTCTCGCCATCGAAGATTAGACCTCTACCAAAGGCGCCACCAAGAAAAGCTAATTCAAATAGCAGACGCAAAAGAAAATCTACAGTATTGACGGACACTCCTGAAAAAGAAGCTTTACAAAAGGAATATGAGGAAAAGATGAAAAAAAAACAGAAAAAAGATGACAAAATTAAAAAAAAAGGCAAAGGAAAGGGGAAGGGGAAAGGTAAGTCAACAAAAAATAAAACCGGAGTGGATAGAGCTAGAAGAAAGGTTTTATGTTCAGATTCAGAATCTGAATCAGAAGAGTGGTTCTGTCTGGTATGTAGTGAAGCTTACACCGATTCAAATAAAGAAGATTGGGTAGAGTGTATCATTTGCAAGATGTGGGCACATGTAGGATGTGTTACAGGAGACACTATATCTTTTATTTGTATTAATTGTAGCTCAGACGAAGACTGAATTTAATTATAATGAAACCCACCAAATGTTGATTCTTCTATGTATAAGTATCATACTTTGTTAGATAGATATTAAGAAAAGATAATTACGAAGCATACCTTAGATATAAACAATTTAATCACTGTGATTTAAAAGTGCCATGATGATTATAAGTAGTGTTTAACTAAATAAGACTGCTAATTACTTAATTTTTAGGTGTTGATTACTAAAAAAGTGTATTTACGTTGATTTTTGATAAGAATTATATAATACTTACTTTAGAAAGATGTGAATTTTGTTAAAAACAAGCAAAGAATAAATGATTAGAGGTATTATTGTCGTTTTTGTTTGGCGTTACTACTTGCCCCGGTAGATGTTACAACTTGCCCCAAGCACGAGGTAAGTTGTAACACCGCACTTCTTCTAGAAAATAATTGATTGTAAAATAATGACGAATAGTTATGGTATTATTTTTACTTGATTTGGTACAGGAAGAGTTACAGCATCCATCCATATTTATTTAGTAGACATTTAATCAATAGATCTCAAGATAAATTAGTTTTAATGAAAACTGTTACAACAAGCCCTCGCTCCCCTACCTATCACGCTTTTGGACAATGTACAAGTTGTTTTCCAAAGTTATTTCGAATATCACATAGCTTGACATTTAATAAAAAAAATTACAAGTAAGTAAACATTGTGTCCGAGAAGTGATAGGGTTTCCCAGGGTGGTGTCGGTTTTCTGGTTCACAAGTCCCTTGTCAGCAACGTTGTGGAAATCAGTAGTGTGTCGAACCGGGTAGCGTACCTTGTACTTAAACTCACCGACAGGTACTCCCTGAAGGTGGTACAGGTATATGCGCCGACCTCGTCACACTCTGACGAAGAGGTTGAAGCCGTGTATGAGGATATCTCCAGAGCCATACATGGCACAACTTCGACCTTCTACAATGTTGTTATGGGGGACTTCAACGCTAAAGTGGGAGTACAAGAACGCGGCGAATCGAAAATCGGACTTCATGGATTGGGGCGCAGGAATCACAGGGGGCAGATGCTGGTCAACTTCCTCGAAATGGAGGGGCTCTTCTTGATGAATTCTTTCTTTAAGAAGAAGCCTCAGAGAAGATGGACCTGGCAGAGCCCGAACACTGTGACAAGGAACGAGATAGATTTATTATGGCGGATAAGCGACATATATTTAAAGATGTCTCAGTGGTCAACAGGTTTAAAACCGGTAGTGATCACCGACTTGTCCGAGGCACTTTGAATATATGTTTTCAGGCGAACGGTCTCGCTTAATAAAATCTACTCTCAGACCTACGCCGCTCCAAATACACTATGGGTCCGAACAGTTCCAATTGGAACTTCAAAATCGATTCGACTCGCTGGAAACCACTGGCGACGTGGACGAGATAACCGACAACGTGGTGAAGGCGGTGTGTACACTGGGTCGCAGGCATTTCCCGCCGATGAAACGAGCTAAGTCGTCCAAACTTTCTCCCGAAACCCTGGATTTGATGAGGCTGAGACGCGAGATGCCATCTGCTGCTGTTGCTTCGCCAGAATATCAGGCTCTCTCCAAGCGGATACGAAAACTCGTTCGCAGGGACCTCCGCTGTTTCAATACAAGGTTCATTAAGGACCTTATTGAACAGAACAGGGGGCCCAAAGTTTTCCAAAAACCACTTGGGAAGAGCCATCTGGTTAAGCTTAAGACAGCAGATGGGCAATTACTTGCGACTCGCCCACAGATCCTGGAAGAGGTTGAGAAATTCTATGGACGACTGTTTCATCGAGCGCTCATCAGCCACAGACCGAGGACACCGAAGATCCACGTGCCCCACTAAGGCGCCATTATACGCAGGATATCCCGGATGTTGACGTTAGCGAGATTAGTGCAGCACTGGAGCAACAGGAATGGGAGGGCCCCGGGTGATGACGGTATTACGACAGAGCTCCTAAAAGCCGGTGGACAGCCCGTCCTTAGGGCATTAGTTGAGCTCTTTAATGCCGTCATTCACCAAGGAACTACACCAGAGGCGTGGTCCAGAAGCGTTGTCGTCTTATTCTTCAAGAAGGGTGACAAAACTCTCTTGAAGAATTACAGACCGATAGCGCTTCTGAGCCACGTCTATAAGTTGTTTTCCAGAGTTGTAGCGAACCGTCTCGCCATTAGACTTGACGAATTCCAACCACCGGAGCAGGCTGGGTTTCGAAAAGGCTACAGCACCGTGGACCACATCCATACTGTTCGGCAGCTTATACAGAAGACCGAAGAGTATAACCAGCCGCTGTGTATGGCATTTGTGGACTACGAGAAAGCCTTCGACTCCGTCGAAACCTGGGCTGTTCTGGAGGCTCTGCAGCGATGCGGTATCGACTGGCGATATATCGAGGTGATGAAGTGTCTCTCCAACGCAGCGACGATGACCGTTCAGATCCAAGACCAGCGGACAAGACCCATCCAATTGCGTCGTGGTGTGAGACAGGGGGATGTATATCCCGAAACTGTTCACAAACGCATTGGAGGATGTCTTCAAGACCCTGGACTGGTCTGAACGAGGCGTCAACGTCAATGGAGAGTTATTTCTCATCTTCGTTTTGCTGACGATATCGTCATCGTGGCAGAGTCATCGGAAGAGCTTGCGGAGATGCTGAACAGCCTAATGAATCTTCCCGACGAGTTGGGCTTGGCATGAATTTGGACAAGACAAAGTCATGTTCAACAGTCGTGTCATGCCACAACCGATATGCGTCGATGGCGTCCGTCTCGAGGTTGTGCAGGAGTATATCTACCTGGGCCAAACCATCCAACTTGGCCGGCATAACTTCGAGAAGGAGGCTAGTAGGAGGTTCAGTTGGGCTGGGCGGCATTCGGTAAGCTACGTCATGTCTTAACGTCAACTATTCCGCAATGCTTAAAGACGAAAGTCTTTGAGCAATGCGTCCTACCCGTGCTAACATACGCAGCTGAGACATGGACACTGACTGCGGGATTGGTTCACAAGTTCAAAGTCACTCAACGCGCAATGGAGCGAGCTATGCTTGGAGTCTCTCTTAGGGATAAGATCAGAAATGATTTAATCCGCAAGAGAACTAAAGTTACCGACATAGCCCGCCGGATCAGCAAGTTGAAGTGGCAGTGGGCTGGTCACGTATGTCGAGAACCGATGGCCGTTGGAGCAGACGAGTTCTGGAGTGGAGACCGCGTCTTGGCAAGCGTAGCGTAGGACGCCCTCCGGCCCGATGGACCGACGACTTGCGGAAGGTCGCTGGTGGGAGCTGGATGAGAAAAGCGGAGGACCGGGATATCTGGCGCAAAATGGGGAGACCTATGTCCAGCAGTGGACTGCGATAGGTTGAAGAGAGAGAGAGAGAAACATTGTGGCTACTGTACAACCTTATTAACTTACATCAATTTATATCGACCTTCAAGTTTTATCTTTCGAATATCTAGACATGCCTACACTGTAGGTCATATTACTTATACCATACATAGAGTGAAGCAATTACTCTCGTTATGATGAGCTGTGATTGGTCCATTAAGTAATCAGTCACAGGTAATGGTAAACAACGCAAATAATCCATATTTCTAACATTAACTGAGTCAAGGACGGGGAAGATAAATTACGGTTTCGATCTGGAGGGTACAGGTTTAAATCCTGCCAATTTTATGCACGTTTATTCGACGCTCGGATTCTTTACGGTGAAGAAAAAACAGTGAAGAAACCTGCACATACCTACGAAGAGATTAATAGGTTGTGCATAAAATCGGCCAATCGGTATTGGTCAGCGGCGGGATTTGAACCTGCGCCCTCTGCGAAGGCAAGAGTCCACACCAATGAGCCACCGACGCTCTACACCTGCATTGACTGCACACCAACTGTTTTAAAAAAATCCGTTATACGATTATCTCGTTACCAAACTTTATTTACGTTCATTTGTAATTAAGGAAAAGTAGAGTATTCATACAATTATCTCTTAATCGAATTCAGATTTCAATCAAGCAGAAACATATTTGATTAAGACTACATTAGAGTCCCACTATAAGATGCCCTTAGGCTCTTTGCGTAATTACTTAAAGCTGAGTAACCCCTGAACTCTCCTACGACCGGTCAAGTTGTAATATACACCTGCGATCAAGAATAGTACTCAAGATAAATGAATGAAAGAAAGAAGAAATATGGGACGACCCATGTGGTGTAAAAGTTGAAACGTCGGCTACCAAACCAAGGGTTCCGGGTTCGATCCTCTGGCAGTACAAACATGTGTGTGCATTAACAAGTCTGTATGTAATGTAACAAAAAAAATATAAAATAATGTTTGTCAGTTGCTTAGTACCCTAACTACAAGCGCTCGCTTAATATGGGGCTAAATGGCGTTGTGTAAGCGTCAGTGGATATTTGTTTATTGGGCAAAAAAATATCTTTAGCATCACCATAGCCTGAGAGCGAAGACCTGCCCTAATGACATCCATGCGGATTTCTCAAAGACGACATCTATCTACCTGTCATCTTAACCAGGTCATGACTCCGCCTAGTTGGAGGTTGGCTGATGATTGACCGTCGGTGGCTCATTGGTGGTGACCTCTGCCTTCCGATCTTGAGGGTACAGGTTCAAATACCACCATGTACCAATGTCATTTCGGTTTTTGGAAATTGTATGTACGTTTATTCGACGCTCTTACGGTAAAGGCAAAATCGAGAGGAAACCTGTGCACGCCTACGAAGAGGTTCAAAGGTTGTTCGTGAAGTCGGCCAATCCGCACTGAATGAGCTGGGCGCCCCTTGAGAAACTCATCGCCCTTCAGTCGTCGGTTCTAAGCACTATTTACGCCCACTACCACTTCAACTTGCTAAGCCTACGATTATTATCCTATTTTAATGCTCAATAAATTAATGATATTAACGTTATTAATTATAACGATACCAAATCTCAAGTTACAGATTGCCGTTAATAAATTTCACCTCTGGTTTACCCAGAAAAAAGGTAATGACGTCTATTTATATGAAATACTAGCTGGTCTCCGAGGTGATAGCCACATTGTAAATATTCCCCGTAGTAAAACATAGCCTAAAATAGCTTCGTTAAGTCACGCGATGCGCGGTATAACATTGCTTTATTTTTCCAAAATAAAAAGAATTGTGTAAAATAAAAGTAACCTATGTTTTTCCTTATTACTCGTACATCAGCTACCTGCCAAAAAAAGTCCCGTCCAAATCCATTCAGCCGTTTCAGAGATAGACAGACAGATTTTTTAAAATTGTTTAATTATATGTTAATATGCATTAAGAAAAAAAATATGATTTCAATATAATTAATTACTAACAAACACTCATTTTTTTTATGTGTATGAGATTGCAGACACCATCAGTTTTCCCAGCCGCACGTACGCAGATGGTTTTAACGTTAATTAATGCAAAACTTAAAATGTTTCAGACAAAATTAGCTTATTCTTTTCATTAACCTCATCAGATTTTTAAAAATATTAAAATAATGACCCGAGTTAAGAGGTTATGTTAAATAATTGAAAAACTTTGCTTGGGGATTCTTTTTAGGAGGATTAATGATATCGGAGTTGTTTAAGAATAACTCATTAAGGTTATTCGATTTGAGAGGGGACCTAGGTCCAGCAGTGGACTGCGATAAGTTGAGAAGAGGGTTCTGGGGTTTAAAGATTCCAGGTAGCTGAATATAATGGCCAGGTGTATCACTTTCCACCAGGTGAGCGATCTGAGCGCCTCGTTCACTTACAACTTAAAAAAGCATATAAGCGCATCGTACGATTAGTCCTATTGTATTTACTCACAGCGTTTCATCTAGGACATCCGCCTACAAGATGAAAAGATGACCCCAAGAAGGTATAACCTTCTTTGGGCCATCTTTTCATCAGGAAACCCCTTGATATATATTAAAAGCTAGTGACCGATGGGAGTGAAAGATATTGGGGAATAGTGCAGACTCTGTGCAGCAGTGGACATCCTTGTATTATGATGATCTTCTTTAATAATTTTCTTTATTAACCATTCCGGAACACGGTAACTTGAGTGGAAATAGGACTCTTTATGTAACCAGTTAGCCCCTATGGTCGGGGTTTAACTGCCGTTAACTAACAGTTTAACTCGATTACTGTAACCCTTAGCTAGCCGACTCTAACGCAGTTAAGCCTAGCTGGCTTGCTACTAGTCTAATTGTCTAGAACGAGTGTTGTGGGCTACAGTGCATCCTTATTTATAATGCTTAATCTGGACTATTCCAAGTATTTCAATGTTTGTTTAATTGTAAACTAAGCTGTTATTTGCGAGTATTGCAAATCATAATTTTAGATATTAACCCTATAGCGGTTCACAGAACACATACTTAAAAAGTTTGAATAGTGTAGTACCTATAGTTTCGGAGAAAAAGGGTGTGACATACGGACGGACAGTCAGTCGGACAGACTTGATGCATCTATAAGGGTTCCATTTTTTTGCCATTTGGCCACGGAACCTTAAAACCGGTTCGCCTTGTGGTAAGGGATACTTATAGACATGCATAGCTCTGATATACAAGGGCTGTGCTGCCAATCTCTAATAAAGCATACGAGAAAGGAAATTAAAGAAATAGGAAGTTAAGGGGTTTATGCCACCGATTTAGACGACCTCACTCTCTCGTCTTAACAAAAACTGTCCAAGTGCGAGTCGGACTCGCTCGTGGAGGGTTCCGCAGCATCAAGTAACATAGCCTTAAATATTTTTTTAGTTTTTTATCAAAACCTTATAGCCGTTCACAGAATACATATACCTACAAAGTTTGAACAGTATAGTGCTAATAGTAGAGTTAGAAGTTTCGGAGAAAAGGGGTGAGTCATACGGACGGACAAACAGACAGACAGACATGACGAATCTATAAGGGTTCCGTTTTTGCCATTTGTCTACGGAACTTTAAAAAGCTCGTGTAGTTTCACGTCTCATAAAATTGTCAATCCATTTGGTTTAACGGTTGAGACTTCGTCTAGGTACTACGCCAAGAGTTTAGATCCCCGGTACAAACATTTGTGTGCATGAATAATTATGTATTTCTGGATAGGGTGTTTAAATTAATGAATGTTTGAATTTACAATAAATAAGTATGTTTATCCGTTGTATTTGGAATTTGCTAACTACTAATTAGCACTATTAACTTGGTACAGTTAATCCCAGCGCGGATAAGACGTGTACTCGATCACGTGCATTATGAGTTGTAATTAATTTATCAATAATGAAGCGCAAAGTATTTTATTGAGCATCTTATATACCCATATATTGATCAAATAACCAAAGTTAGCAATTTGTGTTTTCTAACTACTACGAAACTAGTTGCGGCTAACCCGTGTTGGTCAAAAACAGATCAAACTGTTTTTTATATATCTCCACAAATTTCTTGTAAATGATTTTATTACCACGATTTCACAAAAATAATACAGCCGTCATATATACGAGTATTTTCATGTAATTTTTATATTACATAAACCTTGTACTAGCAATATGAATCCATAAAACTGGGAATCGTCCAATTTGGTACAGTTATTAAAAAATTAAAAGCGTATATACATTTCGAAGATGCATTTTATTTATAATATACAGTTCATAAAATCGTACAATGTTTCTCATTTTGAATTTTCATTTGATAATAATTGTATTTGATAATAATAACTTATAATTCGTTTTCGGTTTAAGTACTTGTTCCAAAGAACATTTACAATTTATATACTTGAACTAATTTCATTACCGGCCGTATGCCGTTAGCCGTACTATCGTAAGAGCAACACATTACATTCCCCAGAACATTTCCTAGAATCGTATATTTCTCTATACAGCAAACCTGTGTACCTAATTAATTAAAAGAAGGGCTTGCGTTGGGAATAAAGAACGTAATAAATATACTCAATTACCTTCCATGATTGTTTAGTTGAAACACATTTCTTGTCTTGACAGTCACTCTTGTAACCTTACTTAATATATGGTAAACATTATATTCCATATTTTTCAAAAATGCTGGCAACGCATTTCAGTGCCCTTTGGTATTGCAAATGTACTTGGGCGGCGGTGTCAGATACCGTCAGATTAGCCATTTTCTCGTTTTCCCGCTATAGCATGAAAATACATTTAATTTTTTTATAATAATTTATTAGTGTTAATTATCCATGAAGTCATATTGTCAACAAAATGTTGTCTAAATGAAGTCTTTATATATTACAGTAAAACCTACGAAATATGATGACGATCTTTGAATCGGGTAAGCTTATTTTTATGGATTTTTATTATGAATTTGTTCACGAATAAAAACGAAATACACGCCGTTTGGATGTGATGTTAGGTTATTAAGCTAAGTAATACAAATCCTTTAACTGCGAGTACAAAAAGTAGTTCCCTTAAGTGAGACAAGAGCTATCCTGAGAGGTAATGTTTTTATAAAAGTAAATGCCAGAAAGACTGTTATTAAAATTAACCTGTACTTATTCAGCTATCATGCAAAGTCAACACCTCGCCTCCCAATAGTGAAAATACGTAAAAGATCCAATTGGAAATTCCCTGGCGCCAATAATATTATTATTAATAATATTTTTTCAGATCAGAAAAACCGGTGTGCACGATTGAAACCCTGAAACTTTTTAAATAACAATCCATTGGACCGAGGATCCAATTTTACAACAACGCATCCATTTTTATTCGGCTTTTATAATCATTTTAGTATTGGCAATAATTTTACCATTATTATTGAAACATATTTCACTTTCGTTGTAAGTGTCGGCGGCTCTTTGGTGTGGACTGTTGCCTTCCGATCTAGAATGCGGAATCAAATCCCGTCTTTTGGAATATTCGAAATTATATGTCCATCGATTCGACGCCCTAAAAATGAATCATGAGGGAAACTGCGCACGCCTACGAAGAAATTCAAAGGTTGTGCGTGAAGTAGGCAACTCCACACTGGGCAAGCCTGGTCGATTAAGGCCAATACACCCTATACGGGTAGGCTGGTGACCTCGGTGGGTACGTATAATGAGCAGATACTGATGATTTAAAAAATAAAAAGTAGTTAAAGTGCAATCAGCAGTGGTAGAATTAGGTTCTTCGTTAATTGCCCAGGCATGAAGTCCATCGTAGTATTCATAATATTGTCCTAGAATTATTAGAGGACTGGCAATTGCCAGTGATTCATAAATGACTATATAGCAACAATCATTTCATTTAACGGCAAAAGCGCATGAACTTGATTTACATAAGTTAAGCGCCGATAGCTCAAAACAAAAGCAATTATGCTCTTAATTTCAACGCCCTTAATAGCTAATTTAACGTCGTTAAGCCATATTAAATTAATATGAAGCGGAGACAGAACAAGGGCATTGCACAATTTCTCATTTAAAATTCTTACATTTACTTGTAAAGAAAAATATTATCAATGATAAAATACTTTTATCTTTTTTTATGTTATAGGGAGCAAATGAGACACCTGATGGAGTGTTTACCTCGCCCATGAACAACGGTGGTACCAGAAGCGCCACCGGTGCGTTGCTTGCCTTTAAAAAAGGAATACGCTCTTTTCTTGAAGGTTCCTATGTCATATTTGTCAAAAAATACCGCTGCTGGTAGGGCATTCCATACAAGCGAAGTACGAAGAAGAAATTGTGTGTTCAATTAACACACATAGAAAGATAAAAGTCAATATGCAACTACACTAGCAACATTGTATGTAAACAATCTCAAATTCTCTTAGGAATACAAATTCCTTGGAATTTCTGCAATATATTGTAGATGACATAGAACATGTCAGTGGTTTGTCTTGTCACTTTCGCAATAAATTTGGTAACGGATACGTGGAGTTGTTTCCTTGAGCGGGATATTATCCAGGATTATCAGGACATTACAATTTCCTTTGACATTGTCGCAATAAAACATCAGCTGAAGATTACAGACGTGTCATTAAAGCGGTACTTGGAATGCAATTCCCTCTTCCTTAATGCTTATTAATTGACGAGCTAGAGCATTATCCGCTTACAAGAAAATAACATGGTATAAGCCGAATTTGAATGCGTCTTTTCAGTGATAAATAAATATTTTGTTGTCTTTATGGTGCAGGTTAAAACTCCCGCCATGTACCAATGTGTTTTAGAATTTTTGAAATTATATGCATGTTTATATGACGCTCTTACGATGTAGGAAAACATCCTGAGGAAATCTACGCACGCCTGCGAAGAGATTCAAAAGGTTTTCGCACTGTGCCCGTGACGACTAAGGACTGTACACCGTATATGGGTAGCTGATGATGATGATGAATATCATAACAAAGCTAGTAAAATTGCCCCAAATTACTGTCACTAATTTAATACAGTAAATCAACTATCAACCCACTTGCCCACGAANACCAGTTAGCCCCTATGGTCGGGGTTTAACTGCCGTTAACTAACAGTTTAACTCGATTACTGTAACCCTTAGCTAGCCGACTCTAACGCAGTTAAGCCTAGCTGGCTTGCTACTAGTCTAATTGTCTAGAACGAGTGTTGTGGGCTACAGTGCATCCTTATTTATAATGCTTAATCTGGACTATTCCAAGTATTCAATGTTTGTTTAATTGTAAACTAAGCTGTTATTTGCGAGTATTGCAAATCATAATTTTAGATATTAACCCTATAGCGGTTCACAGAACACATACTTAAAAGTTTGAATAGTGTAGTACCTATAGTTTCGGAGAAAAAGGGTGACATACGGACGGACAGTCAGTCGGACAGACTTGATGCATCTATAAGGGTTCCATTTTTTTGCCATTTGGCCACGGAACCTTAAAACCGGTTCGCCTTGTGGTAAGGGATACTTATAGACATGCATAGCTCTGATATACAAGGGCTGTGCTGCCAATCTCTAATAAAGCATACGAGAAAGGAAATTAAAGAAATAGGAAGTTAAGGGGTTTATGCCACCGATTTAGACGACCTCACTCTCTCGTCTTAAAAAAACTGTCCAAGTGCGAGTCGGACTCGCTCGTGGAGGGTTCCGCAGCATCAAGTAACATAGCCCTTAAATATTTTTTTAGTTTTTTATCAAAACCTTATAGCCGTTCACAGAATACATATACCTACAAAGTTTGAACAGTATAGTGCTAATAGTAGAGTTAGAAGTTTCGGAGAAAAGGGGTGAGTCATACGGACGGACAAACAGACAGACAGACATGACGAATCTATAAGGGTTCCGTTTTTGCCATTTGTCTACGGAACTTTAAAAAGCTCGTGTAGTTTCACGTCTCATAAAATTGTCAATCCATTTGGTTTAACGGTTGAGACTTCGTCTAGGTACTACGCCAAGAGTTTAGATCCCGGTACAAACATTTGTGTGCATGAATAATTATGTATTTCTGGATAGGGTGTTTAAATTAATGATATGTTTGAATTTACAATAAATAAGTATGTTTATCCGTTGTATTTGGAATTTGCTAACTACTAATTAGCACTATTAACTTGGTACAGTTAATCCCAGCGCGGATAAGACGTGTACTCGATCACGTGCATTATGAGTTGTAATTAATTTATCAATAATGAAGCGCAAAGTATTTTATTGAGCATCTTATATACCCATATATTGATCAAATAACCAAAGTTAGCAATTTGTTTTCTAACTACTACGAAACTAGTCGGCTAACCCGTGTTGGTCAAAAACAGATCAAACTGTTTTTTATATATCTCCACAAATTTCTTGTAAATGATTTTATTACCACGATTTCACAAAAATAATACAGCCGTCATATATACGAGTATTTTCATGTAATTTTTATATTACATAAACCTTGTACTAGCAATATGAATCCATAAAACTGGGAATCGTCCAATTTGGTACAGTTATTAAAAAATTAAAAGCGTATATACATTTCGAAGATGCATTTTATTTATAATATACAGTTCATAAAATCGTACAATGTTTCTCATTTTGAATTTTCATTTGATAATAATTGTATTTGATAATAATAACTTATAATTCGTTTTCGGTTTAAGTACTTGTTCCAAAGAACATTTACAATTTATATACTTGAACTAATTTCATTACCGGCGCCGTATGCCGTTAGCCGTACTATCGTAAGAGCAACACATTACATTCCCCAGAACATTTCCTAGAATCGTATATTTCTCTATACAGCAAACCTGTGTACCTAATTAATTAAAAGAAGGGCTTGCGTTGGGAATAAAGAACGTAATAAATATACTCAATTACCTTCCATGATTGTTTAGTTGAAACACATTTCTTGTCTTGACAGTCACTCTTGTAACCTTACTTAATATATGGTAAACATTATATTCCATATTTTTCAAAAATGCTGGCAACGCATTTCAGTGCCCTTTGGTATTGCAAATGTACTTGGGCGGCGGTGTCAGATACCGTCAGATTAGCCATTTTCTCGTTTTCCCGCTATAGCATGAAAATACATTTAATTTTTTTATAATAATTTATTAGTGTTAATTATCCATGAAGTCATATTGTCAACAAAATGTTGTCTAAATGAAGTCTTTATATATTACAGTAAAACCTACGAAATATGATGACGATCTTTGAATCGGGTAAGCTTATTTTTATGGATTTTTATTATGAATTTGTTCACGAATAAAAACGAAATACACGCCGTTTGGATGTGATGTTAGGTTATTAAGCTAAGTAATACAAATCCTTTAACTGCGAGTACAAAAAGTAGTTCCCTTAAGTGAGACAAGAGCTATCCTGAGAGGTAATGTTTTTATAAAAGTAAATGCCAGAAAGACTGTTATTAAAATTAACCTGTACTTATTCAGCTATCATGCAAAGTCAACACCTCGCCTCCCAATAGTGAAAATACGTAAAAGATCCAATTGGAAATTCCCTGGCGCCAATAATATTATTATTAATAATAATATTTTTTCAGATCAGAAAAACCGGTGTGCACGATTGAAACCCTGAAACTTTTTAAATAACAATCCATTGGACCGAGGATCCAATTTTACAACAACGCATCCATTTTTATTCGGCTTTTATAATCATTTTAGTATTGGCAATAATTTTACCATTATTATTGAAACATATTTCACTTTCGTTGTAAGTGTCGGCGGCTCTTTGGTGTGGACTGTTGCCTTCCGATCTAGAATGCGGAATCAAATCCCGTCTTTTGGAATATTCGAAATTATATGTCCATCTATTCGACGCCCTAAAAATGAATCATGAGGGAAACTGCGCACGCCTACGAAGAAATTCAAAGGTTGTGCGTGAAGTAGGCAACTCCACACTGGGCAAGCCTGGTCGATTAAGGCCAATACACCCTATACGGGTAGGCTGGTGACCCTCGGTGGGTACGTATAATGAGCAGATACTGATGATTTAAATAAATAAAAAGTAGTTAAAGTGCAATCAGCAGTGGTAGAATTAGGTTCTTCGTTAATTGCCCAGGCATGAAGTCCATCGTTGTATTCATAATTTTTTCCTAGAATATTAGAGGACTGTCAATTGCCAGTGATTCATAAATGACTTTATAGCAACAATCATTTCATTTAACGGCAAAAGCGCATGAACTTGATTTACATAAGTTAAGCGCCGATAGCTCAAAACAAAAGCAATTATGCTCTTAATTTCAACGCCCTTAATAGCTAATTTAACGTCGTTAAGCCATATTAAATTAATATGAAGCGGAGACAGAACAAGGGCATTGCACAATTTCTCATTTAAAATTCTTACATTTACTTGTAAAGAAAAATTTTATCAATGATAAAAGACTTTTATCTTTTTTTTATGTTATAGGGAGCAAATGAGACACCTGATGGAGTGTTTACCTCCGCCCATGAACAACGGTGGTACCAGAAGCGCCACCGGTGCGTTGCTTGCCTTTAAAGAAGGAATACGCTCTTTTCTTGAAGGTTCCTATGTCATATTTGTCAGAAAATACCGCTGCTGGTAGGTCATTCCATACAAGCGAAGTACGAAGAAGAAATTGTGTGTTCAATTAACACACATAGAAAGATAAAAGTCAATATGCAACTACACTAGCAACATTGTATGTAAACAATCTCAAATTCTCTTAGGAATACAAATTCCTTGGAATTTCCTTTGACATTGTCGTAATAAAACATCAGCTGAAGATTACAGACATGTCATTAAAGCGGTACTTGGGATGCAATTCCCTCTTCCTTAATGCTTATGTAATTTGACGAGCTAGAGCATTATCCGCTTACAAGAAATAACATGGTATAAGCCGAATTTGAATGCGTCTTTTCAGTGATAAATAAATATTTTTGTTGTTCTTTATGGTGCAGGTTAAAACTCCGCCATGTACCAATGTGTTTTAGAATTTTTGAAATTATATGCATGTTTATATGACGCTCTTACGATGTAGGAAAACATCCTGAGGAAATCTACGCACGCCTGCGAAGAGATTCAAAAGGTTTTCGCACTGTGCCCGCGTGACGACTAAGGACTGTACACCGTATATGGTAGCTGATGATGATGATGATGAATATCAAAAAAGCTAGTAAAATTGCCCAAATTACTGTCACTAATTTATACAGTAGTGATATGACTATGATTCGAATCTTGGACAGTACTCAGTGATATATATATATAAATCAACTATCAACCCACTTGCCCACGAAGGTAATTATTTCTGCCGTCCACTAGCTAAATCGCGTTAAATGACGAGCACAATTTTTAGTTCGATTGATAAGTCATTTAAATTGAGCTCTTTTATACACTATTAGTGGTGTTTTACATGCAAAATCCCTTATCATATTTTATAGCGATAAATAGCAATATAAGAGATGCTTATTCGTTGACAGTGTTTTTTCGGCATTATATCAAAAATTGTGCGTTTAAGTGGACGGCAGATTAAACGACAGAGCCGTCTAATCCAATTTTTCATTGCAAGTATCGAGCGTGCAACTCTATTTAACTTTTAATCATTTTTGTGTTTGCCTCTACTATCTTTCGTGTTTATTTCTGAGTAACCTACTAAAGGTTGTTAGGTGTGATATTGTGTGAGAATCTCGATTGAACCAATTTAACAAATATATTCTTCCTTTTTCCGCCATTCCTTATTTCCTTCCATCGATCGAGAAACCAAAGTATACAAGGATACAACGTGATTTAGAAATTCAAATATAGAATAATAAAGTCCTCTGAATTGAAACACCGGTACAGTACCCCTTTTCAGAGGTATATCGAAAATTATATCTAGTACAAACAAAGAATACTAGCAAAATTTAATCATTTATTACGAATGACATCCAAAATAAATAATGTGCAGTCTTATGCAAATCAAAGTATAAAAACTTTACAAAAAAATAAGAAAATAGGGAAGTACATACAATGATAGATAGGCACTGTTTCCTGAAACTACATTGTTGCGGTATATTCACTGCGGATTGGTCGACTTCACGCACAACCCTTGAATCTCTTCGCACATGCAGGCGTGCGCAAGTTTCCTCACGATGTTTACTTCACCGTTAGTAATTTAAATATTAATAATAAATTGTAATAAATAATATTAATAATTTTATCAGCTTAATTCGTATTCATAATTGACTAGTTAGTTTCTATATAATAAGTGGGTTAAGTGAGGCGCCGTCGCGCGCCTCTTGTTTTATTAAACCTGCACGATCATGTTTTCATTGAGAACCCTAATATGGGAATTGATATAGATATTATCAGCTCATTAAACGTCCACCGAGCGTCAGTGGCTCAATGGTGGGACTGTCGCCTTCCTACCAGGAGGGCTGAGCTTCAAACCCCGACACGTACCAATGTGTTTTCGAATTTTCGAAAATATATGTACGTTATCCGACGCTGTTACGGTGAAGGAAAACATCGTGAGGAAACCTTCATGCACACCTGCGAAGAGATTCGAAGTTTCATCATCAGCTCATTAAACGTCCCACCGAGGGGCACGAGCCTACCCGTATAGGGTGATTAGGCCTTAGTCGTCCACGCGGGCCCAGTGCGGATTGGCCGACTTCACGCACAACCTTTGAATCTCTTCGCAGGCGTGCGCAGGTTTTCTCACGATGTTTTCCTTCACCGTAAGAGCGTCGGGTAACGTACAAATAAATTCGAAAACACATTGATCAATACGTTTCGGGATTTGAACCTCAGCCCTCCCGGTAGTAGGGCAACAGTCCACAATTGAGCCACCGACGCTCTTAAAAGCTCTTGAAAGCGTTGTCTAAAAGCGCTGCTTAAAAACTACGTAACTCTGGCGATCAATCGTCAGAGTTACGTAGAGTTCGTAGAGTTACGTAGTTCATTACAAGAATGTGGGATATTCGATACGCCACAAAACAAACATGGAATTAGCGAAACCTTGCTTTTGCTCCAAAGAGGTTTGACCTCAATTGTTTGATAGAGAATTTACGGCATCTAACAAATTATTTAAACGACGTATTAAACCCCTCGCTGCCTTGAATAATCTTTATTTGCAACGGCAATACATTAAGCTCTCGTATTCAGTAATTTAAACTCAAATGGGTACTCAATGATATACGTATTTAGATGTAAATGTTGTTTTTGTTAATGTTCTTTTATTAAACAACCAGCCTTTCACTTAATACTATAGGGCACATGCCTTCATATACCAGCAAAGCTAACTGAGACATTATAAAATCGAATGTTTTAACTTCTCCTGGAGATGTCTCAATATACAAGGTTACCGCTTGATAAGATAGTAATCATCATTGGCCCGTTATAGGCCACAGGATACAGGCATAGCTATGAGGAGATTGGGCCGTAACCCACCACGTGGGCTCAATGCGGATCGGTTGGTACCAACTACCATCTTAATTTAGCCAATACTATTTCTTTTGCCCAACTATCGAGCGGTAACATTGCCACTAACTAGGTGAGCTAACTTGTCGCCTCGTTTATTACAAAACCTAAAAAAAAAATTCCCGAAAATTAAACGTAACACCCATTGTTTGGAATCGTGGATTAATCTACCCTAAACCTCACCAATTGTTCACACATCGCCGGGATATTTGCAAAATGCCTGCGAAACAGACTACATACATTTGTTACACCATAATGGCATTCGAGAAACTCAAAACGCTTACACGATCTTTATTGCTCACGAGAATAATAAAAACGCCTGAATTTTCTTATTTATTATTCTTACGGCTGAAATGAATTCAAAGCTTTTGAATAAAAGTGATATAAGTCTCAAACTCGCATTTCCTTAAAAAGGAGTAATTTATCGGATTGATTTTAGGGATACACGTATATTTCTAATTTCTTTCGATACTTCATCTGTCAAGGTCCTTCATCTGTCAAGGTCAGGTGTATCACAAACAGTTGAGCGTAGTGACCGTTTACTTCACTCAATTTCTAAAAGGTAAACTGGTTTAATAACGATCTTTTTATCGTAGGTATTAAACCGTCTAGTTTTATGCTTTACTTATATACTTAAATATATAATTAATTTTTGGGTCTCCCGCATTTTGTTTAACATAACTGAGCAGCAGTTTCACAATCGATTCAAAGCAGATCCTATGGAAAGATTATCAATATATGAATCCAATACGATAAATTAACACAAAGACTAATTTTCTATAACAATGGTACAACAAAATCTTCTTTTATAATTCGTGGTTTTGGAAATTGCAGAAAAGTTAGTTAAGTCTATTTCGTACGGGGTATGTGCAACATATTAATTTTGTCAGCGTTGTGTTGTGTGTTTTGTTTTGGTTTAATGTTATCATTTTAGTCAGAATTGTTTACGCGAAAATGAGGTTAAATAGTGTTCTTGTGTAATTCTTAATCATAATATTCAAACTTGTGCGCGCCCGAGTGTTACAGGAGTGTTATAAATTATAAGAAACATTTTGTTATGTTACTAAGTGTACAGTATGGTCAAGACACTCGCCCGATGGTAATTGATACGCCTGATCATGACAGAACGGCTTTGATGGTGACCTGCAGCTTATAGACAATTAAAATTCTCCATCACCGCCGGCCTGCGCCTGTCAACCGAGACAACAGCTGATGTTAAATCTCTTATACCGGTAATATTACTAGCTACAGTACCCTCATACCGAAACGCAGAGTGCAAAAGACTTCTATTTTATTATTGAGTTATCATAATCATTATGTCATCATGACATACATTGTCATGCCAGTACAAGCATACTCTGGCGTGTCGTATATAAATATGTCTGGCAGACACATATTTATGTAATGCTTTTAGCGCGGACACATGGCCGCGCATAAGGGTTTCAATATAGCTAATGAGAGACTTAACCCTTAATAATTCGGCCACAGATTCATCTGACCCAAAAAGCCAATGATTGCTTCCATTTACAACTAGGCTTACCCCGTTGTTTCTGAGAAAATTTGGACTATTTACAATGCGATGCCTTAGTGATACTTTTGGTTTTGTAATACGTGCAGGTAGGATTTAAATTGTGGAACAAATTTGAAAAAGGTAAAAAAAAAAAAAAAATCGTGTCAAAATTCTTACAAGCGGCAATTTATTGAAATTCCCCTTTTTAAAATTCAAACTTAATAAGGTATTTTTGCTATTCTGATTTGTAAGCTATAAAGTTTCATCAATATCTGTTATATTTGTTTCTCACAGGAAATATTATCAATTATGAACATTTATATTATGTTAGTTATTTAGTACCCTAACTACAAGCTCTTCGCTTACAATGGGGCTAGACGGCGCTGTGTGAATGTCAGTGGATATTTATTTACTTATGATCGACATTGTGACAGTTGCAACACTTCCACGATCATCCACTTAACCTGCTGGCTTTAAAAAATAAGCATTTTGTCTGTAGCTAAGTAGCTTCAACAGTTTAAAACTCAAAATCAAACTCAAATATACTTTATTCAAATAAATCATTAACTGACACTTCTGAAAACAGAAGACTGTCACAAAAATGTATCGTTTTAATTTTCATTGTCTTTGTGTTCACCAGTATTACAGATAAAGCAATCTTATCAGGGTAATATTATAATATATAAATGGCGGGCCTTGGATCGTCGAAGCGTCGTAAAACGGAATTTCTAAAACTCGTTTAAGGTGTCAATATTTGCCATTATGATGTTGTTTCTTCTTTACATAAAACTTCGCCATTTTCAAATAGAAAAACAATATTTTTTATGAAATGTGACATCTCTGGTATGCCATTGGAACAATTCTCCGAATGACTACGAATTTTTTTTATATACAATGATACGTATTTCAAATAAAAGAACAAAAGCTACCAAAGTATATGCCTTATCGAAGAGGATAAATTCGAAAACCAAGCTTTAATAAAAAAAAACCTTTTCAATATTTTTTGCTCTTCCTGGAATTTTGATCACGTTCATTATTTCCGTTCGCCACAGTATTTTCATTTTATACGCTTTGATATTTTCACTCCTGGACATACCTACCTACCCACTCCGTAATTGTAGGTAAAAGATTTTGGCTTTATATTCCAAACTTGGTCCGAATAAGACATCACATACAAACCGTATATACTCGTAGATACGCTTATAACTCTAGGTGGATTGAAGTATTGAAGATATCCGTAGGTCTGATATTGCCGCGTAAAATTGAGTGTTACGCACTTATGTGTTTTTGGATGAGGGCACTGTATCAAGTGAAATTACCAAGTATTTACTAGATAATCTACATAATTAAAATATTGATAATGCTCTGTCATGGTTAGACATGTCAATTATCATCAGGTGAGCGAACTGACCGTCCCGATCACTTAAAGCATAAAACCTATAAACGGTTAAGTTTAATAAGTGAGCGCAACCTGTACTCTTCTGAATGTTTAGTTCCGTCACTACACGGCATCTTCTCTTCTCTTACTAAGAGAGTCAATCAAATCTCCATTTCAACCTATCGCAGTCACTGCTGGACATAGGTCTCCTGCATTTGGTGCCAGATATCCCGATCGTCAGAGGTCGTCCTACGTTAGGCAAGACGCGGTCTCAACTCGACTCTGCGACATGTGGCTGACCCCCTGCCACTTCAATTTGTTGATCCGGTGAACTATTTTGGCAACTTTAGTTATCTTGTGGATAACATAATTCCTGATTTTTCCTTAAGAGAGACCCCGAGCATAATAGCTTGCTCCATTTCCCGTTAAGTAACTTACTTATAACTTATGAACTAATCCTGAAATACTAAGCACTGGCTCATGTCTCAACTGCGTCTGTTACTATCGGTAGGACGAATTGCTCAAAAACTTTCGTATTTAAAGATGAATCAAATTTCATCTCTCTAAAATTTGAAGTTTTGTACACATATCCTGATAGTCAATGCCTTTCATCGTAGTTAATTTACAAGTCAATTGTGAATTTTCATCATCGAAGTTTGCTTTGAAATAATACTTAATTAAAGTTGTTTCGTAAGTTTTAGAAACTAAAAGTTAACTCTTCTTTAACGAGTTGCAAAGAAATAGAATGTTGTCATTACGTGTTAATTAAGCACTGTTTTTATGTGTGTTTTATTTAAAAAATTAAGAGAGGTCAAATCAAAAGGGTCGAGATGGGATCTCGGAAAATAAAAATCAACCTTCTAAAATATATTTCTTTTACCAAGTGTTGGACAGTAGAAGTTTGATGTGCTAATTATCTGTGACTCAGGCAGAATAATTTTTTTCTTAAATAGTTTTTTGTGACCTAGACACCAATTTGTGAAAAATAACATGTATTTTTTAAATGCCATTAAATTTCGGCTTGATATAATAATTAGGATAATATGTAGTATGTATCTGTAATACTTATCATAATTAGCATTTCAGATTTATGTTTTGTACCCGCAACTCACGTCTCAATTTGATACGACTTTTAAGACTCTTAGAGATATAAAGATCTCGTGTTCCGGATTAATGAATAAAATCTGCATAAACGTCCTCAACCGTACCTTTCTGGTAATCTAATAGTCCTTTAAAATAACAAAAGTTACCGCACCCTATCAAGTTAATATACAGGTCAAGTCTCTTCAATGTACAACAATGTTTTTGATTCAACATCATCATCAGCTCATTAAACGTCCCCACCGAGGGGCACGAGCCTACCCGTATAGGGTGATTAGGCCTTAGTCGTCCACGCGGGCCCAGTGCAGATTGGACGACTTCACACACAACCTTCGAATCTCTTCGCAGGCGTGCATGAAGGTTTCCTCACGATGTTTTCCTTCACCGTAAGAGCGTCGGATAACGTACATATATTTTCGAAAATTCGAAAACACATTGGTACGTGTCAGGATTTGAACCTCAGCCCTCTTGGTAGGAAGGCGACAGTCCACACCACAGAGCCACCGACGCTCTATAACGTTTTTGATTATCTCGCGTTAACTTACAAAATACAATTTATTTAAGATCTAGTTTCAAACTATCGTGATTAATTGCATCAAATTGAATACTGAGACCGTGGTGTCAAATTCAATCGTGTCTAATAGACTAGCCAAAAGCTTAGATTACCTTAAGTAATGGGTTTGAATTTCCCAATGATAAAATAGATCCATTGAAATAAATATAACCTTCGACGACAGGCAAAGACTAATCGCATCTGCAATTAGTCTTGATTATTTAGAATAATTTATTTGTAATGTGGTACATTATTAATTGCGAAAGCGTTTTGTTAAAGCTATGGGGAAATTGATCCAGAGTTCCTCACTGGGCCACCCTCTTAAGCTCGTATAACATTTTTAGGACCACTTGTCTGGTAAAGCTATAAAGATCTTCACCGCAAATTCTTTCAAAATAAAATTAAATACAATTAGGAGTTTTATTATAATTTGCTAACATTTATTATGTTTACTAAAGATATACAATGTTGAAGAATGAAAATAAATTGTTTCAAATAAGAATACAAGCAGTTTTCAATGCATAGTGCTAAGTCAATTTAATATAGGAGATAAAATATCCGAGGGCGATATGTTTTTGCTGATTTAAATTGAAATCTTATAGTTCAAAGTCCTCAACAGAACCAACAATATACGAAGTCAATGGCTTGCTTCACGCCTTGAGTGAAAGTTTTCTTCCACCTTGTGCAGAACAAACATTTAATATACTGACATTTGAATTTGTTGTGTAAATTATTGTCATAATCATTTCAACAGCAAGTAATGTTAACTCCAGTGACCAACACATCAAATACAAAAATCCACATAACGCAATTAAACCTTGGCGTTTTAAATAATGGATATACTATAATGGATAAATAATTTTATTTTTTGATATTTCGGAATTCTGTTCCTTTTTTATTTTATTTTGTTCAAAGCTTAAACATTGGACATTTTAATTAATATGCGAAACGTCACATGTACCTTTTCGGCATTAAATACATAAATATTAAACATTGAACACAGCCAGACCGAAAATGGAGATGGTATGTGAATGTCAGTGGATATTTATTTATAATTCTACAAAAGGTTAACATTGTTTTTTTTATATAACATAGGTAAGCAAACGAGCATGCGGTTCACCTGATGGAAAGTGTTACCTCCGCCCATGGACATTTGCAACAGCTGAGGTAAACGTATTTGTTAGCCGAAGATTAAAAAATAATATCAGGAACTTTTATCTAAAATACTAGTATGGCATTTCAGCATTGAAAATTATTTTAAACTTTATTTACCATGGGGTTAACAATACATTTCCTACTGTTCGGTTTGTTGACGTCGAAGATTTGATATTGACCTGATCAATATTATATAAAGCGAGTATCATGCAGCCAACAACAATTAATATGGATTAAAAGGATTCACTATTAATGTATGCCTTAATCCACCCATTTTCCCGAATGGCACTGTTGATTTAATGCTGCCGCCAATTTATGTACCTTATAGTATAATTTCTTAATAGATATGATGTCAGGAATCTTACTATATTTAATTATTTAAATGAGGGGATATTACGGTTATGTAGTATAGGTACGGTTAGGGTCTCAAGTCAGCGTTAGCCCAAAAAACGTATCATTTTGCGCCTTACACGTTTTAAATCTTGCAGGGTGTTACTCAAGTAAATGTTTAATTCAAAAAGTATTTCGCGATATTATAAGAAAGATTAAAAGCAAGTGTATGTCAAAAATACCTTGCGATTTTCTAAGGCGCGGATTATATCATGCACGAGGTAAGGATACATTTTCGCCACGTGTAACATGGCTCTTGTTTGGGGATTCTCCAAGGAGCTACATGCACAAAAAATAATAATAACTAAACGCAAATTTTGTAACACATTACTTACCGAACCACAATTCCACTAAATTTTTATTGAAATAAATAAAATAATATATCCACTTACATTTACACATTTACCATTTACCATCTAGCCCCAAGTTAGGCATGAAGCCTGTATTATGGGTAATAAACAACGGATACACAAACTTATATATTTTTTGTAAATACATGAATTGTCTATTGGTGATACTAATTAAAATGTACCATGAAACAGAACGAATGAGTGCAACATTTTGCTATTGAGACATAATAACGATTCTATTAACGCAATATGACGACCCATGTGGTGTAATGGTCGAGATGTCGACTGCTACACCAAGGGTTCCGGACTTGATCCTCGGGCAGTACCTACAAACATTTGTCTGCATGAAGATTCTGTTTGTATTGGTCTGGGTGTTTCTATGTATAATTTGTATGTATTTACAAAAAAAAACATAAGTATGTTTATCAGTTGTTTAGTACCCGCAATACGTTTTATTTAACAGTCAATATGTTTTTTTTAATTATATACTAACGTGAAACTGCGGAAACCTCTTACTTTTTCTATAAATTTATGCACCTCAAACATATTTATGAATAACTACCGACCCGAACACCATGGAGTTATGATGTAATTGTTACATCTTTGCAATTTTACTCATCTGTGACTCGATCTACGATCCCCTTACACGTTGTCTTACTTAGCACAAGTCAAGGGAAGCTCATAACAAATTTAAATAACTATTATAAAAGGATTCAGCATCAAATCTCCTCATATTATTGCGGGCTATACTTCAATAGAGCATATATTGATAAAAGGGAGCCACACTAAAACCAATAAAAGTTGGACTTGAATATCAATTTCGATTTAGAACACTCGGAGGAACAGTAATGTAAAAAGAATTTACGAGAACTACTCTTCCAAGTTATATAAACTACCTTGAGCGGAGAAAATATATTAAATAGCGTATAGGACCTATGTAGAATATAAATATTTCTAAGCTCTTTAGCAAAAGCTGAAAATGTTTTCCTTGAGTTCATTTTTATATTTTTGTTATTTCACCTCTTAATAGACCAGTTAATAGAAAAACATCGAGCTACTTTAAAAAATATTATGGATTTCTGTGTGACTGTGTTGTCTGTGGATCATCATCATCAGCTCATTGAAAGTCCCCACCGACGGGTACGAGCCTACCCGTAAGGGTGTTTAGCCCTTAGTCGTCCACGCGGTTTAGTGCGGATTAGATTGGATCTTTACGCACAACCTTTGAATCTCTTCGCAGACGTGCGCAGGATTCCTCACGATGTTTTTCCTTCACCGTAAGAGCGTCGGATAACGTACATATAATTTCGAAAATTCGAAAGCACATTGGTACGGGGCGGTATTTAAACCTCAGCCCTCCCGGTAGGAGGGCAACAATCCACACCATTGAGCCGCCGACGCTCTCTATGTCTGTGGATTTTAGGCAGTAATATACCCCACGGGCCTAATGCTGATTGGTGTATGTAAACGACTACCATCCTAAGATGTTAGCCGAGACCAAGGGCTTGTAGTCACTAATGAAGCTGGAAAGGACTCAAGACAATTCAAGAACAGTTGCCCACCGATCCATTTACCGACCATTGCGATAACTGATAGCTAATAAAGAGCTACTACACCGACCGAATCTCTTAGCACAATCAATAAAAGCAACTCAAAGTCAAAATCCATTTATTCAAATTAGGTTTACAATAGCACTTAAAAACATTTAAAAAATACTCAAAATACATTAAAAAATATTAAAATACTAAATTAAAGCACAAAAATTAATTTTGATACTTATAAAAAAGTGTTTTGGTCTATTGAGATACAAAATTTAACAGTACGGCCTTTTTTTAACACTGAATAAATTAGTAAAAATATTTTATAAACACTGAAATAGCAGAGCAGCAAGGCCTACAAATATTCGTCAACATTGAAATATCTTAAATCATCCAGTGTTTTTTTAGAATGTGAATTTTTAATAACGTTTATGATAAGACATTAACGTTATTACAAATTCACACGAAATACAAAGAAATAAAATAAAACAAATACAAAAAGAATTGAAAATGACCAAAAAACAGTTTACGATCGGCATTTTTAATTTCCGACCTCGGAATTTACATTTGCAAAAATCGCCCGTATTTAATCCACATCTCTCTTTTATTTTACTTCGTTGAATCTAAATTCAATTAGATCAGTAGAATTTTTCCCTTCAGTTTTGTTTCGGTGTATATGGAGCTTGTTACACATCTAGACTTAGCCTTTTTTGTGTCTGAGTTCCATGACAGCTCAATGTAGCAGCGGCTAGTTCTGCTCTCTATCGTGTGAGTCAAGCAATTATCTCTATGGTCGATCATCGGATTTGTCCAAAAAGGCCAAATAGATACATTTGCTGTATAAAGCATCTCAGGACCGGTCCTGGTCCCAGTCCCGGTCGGAAGGTTGTCGTTGACACCCTTTCAAATAATATTGGAAGTTTTAATCAGCTTTGGATCCGCTAAAACTGATTTTCGACTGAATTTCCCTATAGTCATGCTTTGTGAGAAAGCTTACGCACTGCAGAGGACGCTATACACTTGTCATGCATTTGAAATCGAGAATGTAGGTACATAATATGTGTGTAATTGCAGGTATATGTTATGTATATTACTTATATAAATTTTGATTTAAAACTAAATGACGGTGTATATTTGAGAAAATACTTTTATTATTGCTCTTACTATCTAGAATTCTGTTGTAAGTCGTCAGTTCAAGAGTCGAAGACATCTCATATAATAAATTAGGAGGACCCGATAATAGTAAGTGATACCAGGACAGAGCGGCATTGATTAAGACAAACAACTGTTATACAGTTATTAATTCTCTACCTATTCCGTACTGCGCCCGTCACCCGAGACAACAGATGTTAGGTCTCCTATACCCGGTAATTTAACTAGCTACAGTGCCAGATATCATCCAGTGAAATAGAAGAGTTTCGCACTCTTGTGTTTCGGGATGAGGGCACTGTAGCTAGTTCAATTACCGGTATAGGAGACCTAACATCTGTTGTCTCGGGTGACGGGGCAGTGCGGCATTGATGGAGGATAATAATTGTCTATCAGTTGTTGGTCTCCTTTAATGCCGCTCTGTCATGGTCTGGCGTATCACTTACCATCAGGTGAGCGACAAGCCCGTCCTGTACACTTATAACATAAAAAACCCCTGGCCTCCTACAGTCTGGTAAATAATTCTCTAGTAATTATATTTGCATAGTCCATCCATACAATTATTAATAGATTGAAATCCACTACTCTATAAAGAAGTTCCTAAGATCGGTCATTCAGTAAATTACTCCATTGTGAACAAGTTTAATTTCACGAGTTCAATTGTCATTACTAAGAAAAGCCTCTATTTTACATTTATGTTACTATGCTAGCTAAAGATTTAAGGTAGTTTGATGAGTAATTTTATAAATGATGCCATAATATAGAATGCTGTGGGGTAAACAGGTAATAATAAAATTGTCACTGTTCTTCCAGTGGGTATTTTTAGTTATTAAATTTTCGATCAAAGTCAAAAGTCAAAACCTTTTATTTGCTAAAACACAGTATATAATGGTGGTATTATATAACATAGGCCCAGTGTGTTAAGCCTGCTCGCAGGCATGCTTAAATAAAACCTCACAATGGGGATGGTCAGTTCGCTCACTTGATGGTAATAAGGCTGACAATGACAAAGTAGTATTGAAGGAAACCATTGTTTAAAGCTATGTTAATATTTTCCGTCAACACCGACCTGCGCCTGTCACTCGAGACGACGGATAATACACCCTGTAATTTCACTAGCTAACAGTGCCCTCATCTCGAAACACAAAGTGCATAACACTCCTATTTCACGGGACGATATCTGGCACTGCGGTGTGGTACTTAGATGACTTAGTACCGAGTCTGACACCTAGTATAATCAAAGTGTTGTTAACCTGTCCCCATTACATAATAGCATTAAAATTATCGTCGGTGGATCATTGGTATGAGCTGTTGCCTTCCAATCTGGAGGGCGCAGGTTTAAATCCGACCACGTAACAAGTCTTTCAAATTTTTGAAATTTATACGTACATTTACCCGACGCTCTTACTGTGAAGGAAAACATCGTGAGGAAACCTGCGCACGCCTACGAAGAAATTCAAAGGTTGTGGGCGAAGTCGGCTAATCCGTACTGGGCTCGCGTGGACGACTAAGGTCTATACAACCTATGCGGGTAGGCTCGTGCCCCTGGATGGGGACGTATAATGAGCTGATATTTATGATGATAAAAAATATAAATAATCATTTAGATAGAGAAAAATGATATATTCGTTATCAAACTCAGCAGTCAACACGTGCGAAGCTGGGGGCCATAACTGTTGAGCGAGTTTTATGTGCCTTCCTAATCCAAAAACATTTGCAGTTATAATGTATTGCTACTACTCACGAGAACGTTAAATAAATCGTTGCTGTATACCAAATCCCTATTGTTTTAGTAAATTTATTCCAAGCATGACACTTTATAGTTTATTATTCATGATATGTTGTCAAAAATGTTATCTATTTTCCCAGACCGTGTTTATATTTGTAATTTGTTTTTATACGAGCGATAAATATAATAACTAGTATCACTATCACAGTACATCATCCATCATTTCATTGATTATCATCAGCTACTGCAGAGTTCCGACCTTCCCGCATAGAGTAACCATGGAGATGTACAATCTCTAAGAGAGGCGCAAGCCTAATGAGGATTGTTAGGTTTAAACAAGTACCATCCTAAAGCTGGCTTCTCACTGCGAGTGATATCACGCGCCACGCCGCGACAGCGCGCGCGCACTCGCAGTGGGGCTCGGCGCACCGCGTTTTGAACAAGCGCAACGTGACAATTCCAGTTCAAATTGCGTTTTTTTAACTTTATAATGTAAACTTCTGATATGACAATGTAAACTTCTGATATGACAATGTAAACTTCTGATATGACAATGTTAACTTCTGAATACATGAGCGAGTGTGTCATACACTCGCTCATGTACTTTCGACTAAAAATTTTGTATTTCAATGAACCGAGTTACTCGTCCGAATACTCGGTTGAAAAAAAATTGAGCCGAGTAAAACTCGGTACTTGTTACTCGTT
>PQWD01009255.1:0-25631 GCA_019425675.1 Leucinodes orbonalis
GCGAATCCAACGATCTAAAACAATATTAATGGCAGGAACTACTGCAGCGTGTCTAAATGGGGGAGCGAGATGGCGCGAGTTAGGTCGTTTCGCGTCAGTTCACAGACGTCGTTGGAGTGAGTGAGAGCGCAGTAAAAGTTATTAAATCGAGTCGTTCCTTGAACAAAACATGGATTGCTTCATAGTACAGTCCTCCGTGAAATTCTGGCCCACCGCCAGCCGCAGTGCCGTATCGGTAAGGTTGATTTAATTTTGCCCGAATTTAACAAAGTGGCCGGCTGTTAATGAAAGGGCTTGGGCTCGGGTGGAATATCGATGTTGCTTCTATTTAACGTTTGAGTTTTCTGCTGATTCGAGTTTATTTCTCTTTATGGAAACGTTTTTAGCATTCCATATTAGTCAAGCGAAGCATCTAGGCTTTGAATCCATTTCACATTATTTACATCGGTAGCATTGGAAGCTTCACCGTATTAATACGTATAATTATTAAAATGTGGGAATAACTGAAAATATTTTTTTATTTTATTTTATTTTAACAGGGTGGCTTACAGCTATAGTTACAATAAACATATAAAATAAAGATAACATAAAGAGCCAATAACAAACCCCCACAGGTAATGTTTAAATAACCAAAATAAGCAGTCAAATCAAACAATAAAAATATAGTTGTGAATGCCTCAGCAAATACACATATACATGTATACATATATAATACATCACATACATATACATATTCAAATACTCGCTAAGATACAAATAAACCTATATACTCCAAAATATACATACATACACATTTCAATAATATACTTATACCATTATATCTTAACATATATACTTCTTAATATTTCAAACAATGCGGTTAAAATTATAAATTTTGTATGACTCTGGGAATTCTCGAAACTGCAGAACTAACCACTGACAGACTTCCAGTGTGTAAGTCGATTACTTCAAGATTGTGTCTCTCAGCTCATTAATCAACCTAGCTGATCTAAGAAGGAAACTGGCTGGAGAATGGCACGAAAAGCGTATTCCTTTGACGACAATGACGCGGCGGAACATTCAAAAATATTTAACAGATTAAGTCAGGGCTGTTTATTGAAGATTGACAATCTTCATTAACAAAACGATATCTAAAACAGACCTACGCGTAAAAAGTGGTTGCAAATGAAACCGCTTACAACGCTCAATATAACTTGTACGTGGCACTTTAAACTTAAAACCTAAAAATCTAACAAACCTCTTTTGTATTCGTTTTAGTTTAGTGAAGTGTATTGCAAAGTGTGGATTCCATACTTAACTAGCATATTCAAGGTGACTGCGAACGAAGGCACAATACAGTACTTTGATTGTTTTCATATTTTTAAAAGAGTTAGATGTACGAAGCAAAAACCCTAAAGCAGAAGTAGCCCTTTTTGGAACATAATCAATGTGACAATTATATGTTAGACTGCTATCGAGAATAACACCCAGATCCTTAATGACATTCGTGCGAGGGAGTGTTTGCCCAGCAATAGTATAATCAAATTGGACGCGGTTCTTCTTACGAGAAAAATTTATAACCGTGCATTTTGGAATGCTTAGATCAAGGTTATTAATCCTGCAGTACTCAACTAGCCTAAGAAGGTCCTCTTGCAGTAGCTGAGCATCAAAACTACTCTGAATAGATATATTGAAATAATTTATGTAAGGAGATTTTGAGAAAAATACAATGGATAAATAAGTGTTATCTGCGTTACGGTGGCCTATCACCTCAAAATTTAGTCGTATTGTTACGTACATCAATATATTTTTCACGTCAACCTAGACAGGATCATATTTTGAGTTGTGAATACATTTTAGCTCACAATTCAATCTCTGTGTGTTTACGGACTAATGAAATCATAAAATGAGCTATCTACCACGGTCACCAATTAATTTTAAAGTAAAAAAATATAAATGTCTAAATAAAATTTTAATTTCCCTTAGTTGTAATAAACAGTTATAGAATTACCTTTTTTTAAATATTAAAAATTATTTCAACTTTTAAATAATGTCAATCTCATGTTCCAAACTTCTGTATTACTATGAAATCTAATAAAACATTGTCGTTTCGTAGTGAATTCCCTTGTATTACAAAAATGCAAACGAAATAATTTCCAGCACGTTCGAGTACGTTTGACCCTGCCATCAATATTCGACAATCTGACGCCTATTCATCAATGTCAAGATCGGGTTTCGCCCTCCATAATTATTGCAATATTCACTGGAAATATATCCGAGGTATAATAGCTTGACTGTGTTTGCTGAAATCACTGATAAGTAACTGTTAACTTTTTGCTATTCATTTTATACCAGTTATTTTTGTTATTAGTGGAGGCACTTATATTTTAACTTGTTTGCAATCAAGTAGACAGGCCGTTTTATAGAAGGCAACAGACTGACAAGAATTGTGACGTTAATGTTTTAAATCACGAAACCCATTAATTTGAACACATTTCTAAATGGAATACACATGTGCCAAAACATTACTGCCACAAACAAAAAATCAGTCTTGTTACTTGAAATAAATAAATATGGCGAGAGCAATGGGTGTTAAGCATAATAACTTTGTTTCTTTCAAGACTTTAAAGATAATCTATAACAACCCAAACATTATTTTGATGCCGAATAAATATATGTTAGTGGATATTTATTAAAGGTTAAAATAGATACGCTTAGAAAAGTGGATGGATGGTGTCCGGTAAGTTATGAAGAGAAGTACAAGAAGAGTCCAGATGATATCTTGATGATATAAAACTGAGGATGATAATAAAATTACAATGACTCCATTGCTATATAAGAAGCAGTAACCTATGACTCAAGTACATTTAAATCAAAGTGCCTCATTTTGACACAATTTGGCAGGATTGAATTTATACACGTCTGTCATTTATCTCACATACAATAGAATTTGAGCCTTATATTAGCACAACATGGCTGTTTGTTGTGCCTTTTCGCATATGAGAATAATATAAAAAGTACAGTACAGTACAGTTGTAGTACAGCTAAGGCGGTGTGCGGCACAAATTCATGTTTATTTACATTTGCGTAATTGAAAATGCTGGTGGCATGACAATACCTTCACGGATTGCGATTCCATAACCCGGTGCGTCCCCTACTTGCTTATCATAATATGTTCTTATATTCTCGTAAAATAATGTAGGAAACGTATACGTTAATATATGCCTGCAGGTGACGGTATCAAATATCTTTATTATAACATTGGGGTGGAGCCACTTTTGTCAGTATGTTAACGACAGAAATATTAAATGTCGGTTTGTTTCGATCTATCCTATTCGTCGGGTGTATTTAAAGGTACACTTTTTTACTAGGTGGTAGACTCGATACTGAGTCGTCTAGGTAGGTACCACCGCAGTGCCAGATATCATCCCGTGAAACAAAGTGTTATGCACTTTTGTGTTTCGGGATGAGGGCACTGTAGCTAGTGAAATTACCGGTCATAAGAGACTTAACATCTGTTGTCTCGGGTGTAGGGCGCGGTGCGGCATTGATGGAGTATAATAACTGTCTATCAGTTGTTGGTCTCCTTTAATACCGCTCTTTCATGGTCTGGCGTCATCAGGTGAGCGTTCTGATCATCTTGTACACTGATAACATAAAAAATAAAATAAAAAAGTACAAATCTCGCTCCTACACTATCCTATGCAACAATCTTTTGCCACTCCTCCACATCGACTTGGAGGTCGTTCAAAGCAACGTTCGCCAACATGTAAGCACATCTGGTAGCGTCAAACGTGACTGGCTCACCGTCGGCTCGACAATGGTTCCTGTTTACGACGAACCTGGTGGGAGTTTGTTAGACATTATTAGTTCTTAGTATTTTGAATGAAGTCAAGCAGCACAGCTGGCTGCTCGATGAGCGACTTTAAACATAGGTTTATAGAAAATTTTATTTCTCATTTAAGATATGAATATCACTTACATGAGAATAGAAAAAAAATGTACTTTCAAGGCTGATCCGCGCTGGACAAATCACTTATGAATAAAATGAAAATATTAATGTTTTATGCTATATTATTGTGTTTAATACCTTTTCAAAAAAAATGTAAGTCAATACCACATTAAGTGTCCAGGGCTCAGCTATGGTTTATTTTAAAACAATAAGAAACGGTTAAAGAGATTCTAAACAAAACTCAAATAAATCATTGGGGCCATAATCCGCTACGCCGGTCCAGTGCGATTAAAAAATATATATGTTATAGGTATCTTACATGGTTTCAGAACAGTACTCTATTCATTTTTAAATAAGAAAACTGGAAAAATTCAACAAAAAACCGGAAAAAGTTCAAAGTAAATAAGAAAGGGGACCAAAATTACCTTACGCTAAAAGCGTGAACAATGGTTTCATTCCACCGCAGTTTTTGAATCCAGTCCTTTTTATTTCATAAACAGCATCCAAACAGAGATCCATCAACGAGCCCGCGGCAGATGCCGCTTAATGGTATTACGTCAGAAATTAATGGCGGTGCTATCCAATTAGCTGTAGTAATTACGAGTGTTGTGCTTGCGTAACGTTGGCTAGCAGGATCCGTGGCTGAGTGTCGACGAAAATGACGATTTGAAGGAAAAATCTAAGGTGTTTACAAATACAAGTTATGTCGTACTTTCAACTTAGCTTATAATGATTTTAAATATTTGTGTAGATAATATATTATATGGGTTATTTTCCCTCAAAACTAGGTTTACTGAAGTAAGATAAAAGTAGCATTTGTTATAAGATAATGTGCTAGAAGTATATAAATAGTTTACAGATTTTTCTGAAATATAAAATTACAACTTAGCAAACGTAACGTAGGGTGCCTTCGATCCCAATAAAAACTCGGCTCCAAAAAGGTCACTGTTGGAAATTTTAGAGAAGAACGGAGATTCAATATGGTAAAAAAATTCAGTGATTGACAGCAATTACTTGAAAAGAGCAGAACTGTTACTTGAAATTTGTATGAACAAGTCCATGCTTCAGAAAAAACAAAGTTGATCCTAGTCTTTCTGAAAATCTAAACCAGTTTCTGGCACTGAAAATCGGAATAGTCTTAATGATCATTATTCTGACTATACATATATAGCAAGTCAAAGAAAATAATCTATCTTACTTACAAAAGTATTAAATGATAAGAGGAAGAAACAATACAAATGTTAATGCATAAAAATACAAGAATCACGTAGCTCAAGTGTACAAAAAGGGAATGTTAAGTAGGGACGCATCACGCCGGGATCGGAGTTAATTAAAAAACCTTTGACCCGATTTCTGACATTGCGTTCTTTGCAACACATTTTCATGTGTAAGCTTAACCAAATAACAAACGAGCACTAGTAACCTGAGTTTCAATGCGAGAATTACTCTTTTCGCTTTAGAAAGTTATCCTCGCGTCTGTTTATGCAGTGTTGCCTTATTTTTAGAAATCGGGCTTTTTGAGAAGTTAATAAGGGCTACATCGGGATTCATGGAGCTTCAATAACCTGTTTTGCTGGTTTTGTTTTGGATCTCCTGAACAAAAAATGAACAAACGGCATCGTGACCTATGAAATAGCGAGAAAGTAGTTGTTTAAACTTAAGTATTTTATGGGAATCAGAATTATCGTGCTTTTCAGCTTCACGCCCTTCATCCAATCCAGCTTGTTGTCATTTGAATGACTTTCAAATGACTACGGGCTACTCACACACAGGCTTTCAAAATAAATGCAGAAATACTTTTTTTACTCTTTGAAATTTATCTCATATTAGTTTAACGGGTTTCTTTTAATTTTTTGTAATATGTTCATACGGATAATATAATGTAAATTTTTAAGAAATTCTGCCTTGAATTGGTTGAGTCCACTTTTCTTATTAGTTTTGCAAAGGTTTTGGCAAAGAATACTTGATATAACAATAAATCAGTCTCGGTTCATATATATCATACTTTTCTTATTCTGCTGACGCATTTCCTTTGTCTTATACATATCTTGTTTTATTAATATTTGTGTCTAAAAGATCAGAGCGCATTGTTTCTTGGCGATGTTATTTAATAAGGTAATATATAAACTATAGTTATACGTTTTTCTTGTAGATAATATGCGACTTCGATGTAGCTATGCTATAAACTAATTTCCTTTGCTAGAAATCAAATTGATGCTGAATTCAAAACATGAACAATAAACAAGTCATGCCATGCTATAAAATATACTCTATAGTAAATGTTGTTTTGGTATGTAGAAATTTCCTTGTAAAAGTTTTTCACTGTAGTAGAAAAATATAACGTTTGAATTCAAACCTAAAAATTTAGATGAAATGTTTAAAAATAAAAAATACTTGTAGGTTTTGACAATGACAATTTGATATCGTTGCTCGTTAATTATAAAAACAATGATGAACCGGTAGTTGTTTATGCATGCTAGGCATTGCCTGTACGTATAACAAAAACGCAGAAAAATTATTCTCTAGACCAAGTTTGATGTACTCAAAGTGAAAGGAAAGCCTTGGCTTAGAACATTCACGAAGTTTGACTTTCTAAACTAGCAAAGCAAGTCCCGAATAAGTTAGTCCTTACCAAGTATTAGGTTTTGGAAGATTCTGAAGATAATCCAATCTAGTAGGGCTTATGATTTAATACCGCAAGACAATTAATACTGTAATTGAAGTGGTATTTGACATTTGATCTTAATATTTATTCAGTCGAGTACCTAATTTAAAACTCGATAGTTAAAGATACTGAGTTTTTAAGTTTAGATGAAGCGACTGATTATTCTGATTAAAATCTTACATTAAAATATTTTCCGTTTGTATCATGTAAAAAATGTATTGAAATATTTTTGGATTCATCAAACTCTTAGATGATGATTATGAAGTCATGAACTTTGTAGATTTTTTTAAATGTTATACTGTACAGGACGGTCAAAACGCTCACCTGATGGTAAGTGATACGCCTGACTATAACAGAGCGGTATTGAAGGAGACAAACAACTGATACACAGTTATTATTCTCTGTCAATGCCGTACTGCGCCCGACACCAGAGACACAGATGAAAGGTCTCCCCGGTAATTTCACTGGCTACAGTGCCCTAATCCCGAAACACAAAAGTGCATGACACTCCTGTTTCATGGGACGATATCTGGCACTGCGGTGGTACCTACCTAGACGACTCAGTATCGAGTCTACAAGAATTAATCAATACCGATTTCCTATGGTGCGATAAACTATTTAATGGAATCCTTTCAGTCATGCAACAGTCGTTCGGCTGGGATCGCTTTAGGTCAAGCTGTTTATAATGTCAAAGGGACGTCGTTGACAATATTTGTGCCGTGCAATATACAAGCCTTTAGGAACATTAGAATTCAAAGTTGAAATTGAATTTTCCACCATTTCTGATGAAGTTTTAGAAGGTAATGGTACTGGCATGTCTCTTAACTCTATAACATTATCGAGGAAAAAAATCACATTATACGTCTATTATACGTCCCCACCGAGAGACACGAGCCTACTCGTATAGGGTGTATAGCCTTAGTCGTCCATGCGGGCCCAGTTTGGATTAGCCGAATATACGCACCTTTGAATTTCTTTGTAGGCGTGCGCAAATTTCCTCACGATGTTGTCCTTCACCTGTAGAGCGTCAGATAAACGTACACATAATTTAGAAAATGCGCAAAGATAATGGTACGTGGCTGGATTTGAACCTGCACTGTGAAATAAGAAAAACGAAAAAATTTTATAACGAACTGTCGCAGATATTTTTTAATTGTATGTTTTCACTTGCTTTTGCTCATTTCTTCACTCGCGGTATTATTTTTATTCCCTCATTTTATCCTTTGCGGGATGGAATTTATCAAATCCTTTCACAAGGGATGCCTACGTCATAGTAGCTTTAGGCATGCCAAATTTCAGCTCGATCCTTTCAGTGGTTTGGGCTGTGCGTTGATAGATCATGTTGTCAGTCAGTCACCTTTGAGATATATATTTATATATCTTGATCTCACTAGGTAGTAATGGAGTGATTTATTTTGATTTAGAGTATGGAAATATTTTCATGAAACGGACTACGAAAATAGAATAGTTTGGAGGAAATTTCCGTTACGCATACTAGTCAATTTTGTATTAAAATTAAACCGGCAATGTTGCGGTAAAATCCCTATTTAAAAGCCATACAAAATGCCTTCGCGTAAAGTGTGAATGAAGTCTGCAAAGTGTTACCGTAAATATTTATATTGAGTGTTTAGATAAACAATTAACTTTATTTTTGATCTAAGATTGAGTGGCACAAAAGTGTGATCAAACATAACGTAAAAATTAAACGAGATTTTTTAAAAAAATGTTTTTATCTTTCAAACACGGTTTAAAAATATCGTCTCCAAAAACTTTTTAAATTAGTGGATCACAAAGTTGTAGGCTTGCAATTGTTGAACGTCGATTAAAAACTTTCTTATTTTTCCTAGCAATTTTACTGACTTCAGCTCAAAACGTTCATTCAATTCGCACCACAACGCTTATTTGGGCCGTACCGGGATTGTTTAAATGTCATACATTCTCATAATTTACAATCTTATAAAAGTTGTTCGGCTACAACGGATAATATATTATTTATCAAATTATTGTTGAGAAAATGGTTGTAGTAGCATTTAAAGTAAGTAAGACGTGATTATTTAAGTGCATGTTTATTGTATGTTTAGTAATAAATGAGATTTCAATAAAAATGGTTTTATTTGTCTAACACGGTTTAAAACTGTTATCTCCAAAATTTTTAAATTAGTAAATCACTAAGTTGTAGGTTTGACAATTGTTGAATATCGATTTATTTGAACTTAATCATTGGATACCAACATCGCCTTTGTCTGTAACCCTTTAAACGCTGCTGAAGGATATCATCTTCATCAGCTCATTAATCGTCCCCACCGAGGGGCACGAGCCTACCCGTATATGGTGATTAGGCCTAAGTCGTCCACGCATGCCCAGTGCGGATTAGACGACTTCACACACAACCTTTGAATCTCTTCGCAGGCGTGCGCAGTTTTCCTCACGATGTTTTCCTTCACTGTAAGAGCGTCGGATAACGTACATATATTTTTCGAAAATTCGAAAACACATTGGTACGTGGCGGGATTTGAACCTCAGCCCTCCCGGTAGGAGAGCGACAGTCCACACCATTGAGCCACCGACGCTCGCTGAAAGATATATGCAACAGAAAAATTGACAATTGTAAACTAAATATAACAAAGCAGCAGTTATGTTACAAGCTTTAATTACTTTTAAACTGCTGTTCGCAATAGATGTCGCAGCGTCCACTAAGCACCAAATTAAATGCAAGCAAACTAACGTATATTTATCCAAAAGACGCTATATTAACCATGCATATAAACTAAGCTCTGATGTAATTAAAGTCTTTGCTCTGAGCCGGAGTCACGAACCTAACTGCAGCTCACTTCATTACAACGTTGGCTAATGCAGCCACGGCAAAATTTCGTCGCAAACTAATTTAGTTTAAGGGGTGGACACATTAATAATATTCTAGCATGTATGAACACACCAGTCGGGTCAGAGCACCCAATTAGTTTTGCCAAAGCACAACGCGGCTGATCTTCAACGAATTTGGTAGAATTAATAAATTCCCGCTCTCACGTAACATGTTTTGGTGATATGGCGTTTTTAATTAAGCTTAGTATGCAGACTGCGGTGGCATACACTCTTCTATCGACGAGTCTTTTTGGTGGCGCATTAAGAAATATAACGGAGTACATTTTGTAGCATAAATTTTAGCACCACAGAATTTTCATTATTTTGGTTAGATAAGCAATTTACCATGGTAGTCTTTATAGAAGTAGTGAGTTGAGAAAATGATATTAAAGAGTCGAAGCAATGAGAAATTTGAGGATTTTTTCGAGTTCACTAATTTGAACTTCAATTTAAGGAAAGCGGAATCCTATAATAATTAATGTAATGACGAAATTGTTATTATGTTGTTGTAAAAAGTTGAATTGTACTATTCTTTAAATGACCAATATCATCTAACATCTTCGTCTAGGTGTATGAATACACTCGGATAATATAATATATCAAATGAACCTTCTCAACCATATCAATGCCAACCACAAACTGACAGAAATGCTTTGAATGAATGCCAGTCACAAACCAGACGAGACTACCCACTCTGTACGTACCGTTCTTAGACATGTAGGTACCTAACGTCTGATCTTAATTTGAGCACGTATACAGATAAGCAACAAAGATACAATATGGTTAAGTGATTACTATTTATTACAAAACGGCAGCTTTGAATCTGTACATTGACCTCAAAAGGTCCTTTGATATGTCACCAATTATCCCTGTATCCCTTACGTGATATTAACCTAAGATCTTTGTTTCAGGTGAACGTTTGAAGTACACAGCCCTGCTATGAAATGGGCATTCGAGCGATACGAAGTGGGTGCTGGCTGATTTTACTACTCATCAACCTATCGGGCAGCGATTGGCTCAACTGTGCCAATATACAAGAATGCGTCTGCAAATGGTCGTCGGGAAAGAAAACGGCGTCGTGCGTCACCGCCGGGCTGAAACGAGTACCCCATTTGGCAGCGGACATCCAAGTTCTAGACTTGCACGGGAACCAATTAAAAACATTAGAGCAAGACGCTTTTGCCAGTATTGAGCTCTTGAATTTGCAACGTATCAATTTGAGTTCCACGAACTTGCATTCGTTGCACCCGAACGCGTTCAGGGAACTTCGGATACTTATAGAATTGGACCTATCACAGAACGAACTGCATCAATTGTCACCTGAAACCTTTACAGGGAATGATCGTTTGAGATTGTTAGTGCTTAACGATAACCCTTTGACAACTCTTGTTGCGGAACAGTTTCCACCGTTGCAGCATTTGAAGAGGTTGGAACTATCGAGATGTGGGCTGCATACTATCCATCCGTTTGCTTTTGTTAATTTACGTCTATTGGAAACTATTCACATGCATGAAAACTCACTGTCATATCTTCATCAAAATACTTTTAACTTACCAGTTTTGAAGACTTTAACGTTGTCAGGTAACCCCTGGTACTGTGATTGTAGACTTAGAGAATTTCATGAGTGGTTTTTAAATAGTAATTTGGGTAGTGAAGAAGTTTTCTGTGGAGGGCCTGAGCGCAAAGCCAAGGTGTCATGGCGTGCTATAAAAGGAAGTGATATGGTATGCCCACCTACGGCAGTTTCTAGTCCAACGGTGATAAGAACTGAAGCTGGAGCAGATATTTCATTTGGTTGCTTTGCTAGTGGTGATCCGAAGCCTTCGTTGACATGGTCTTTTCGTAACATAGACATTGAAAATTCTACAGTAACGATTATAGTGATATACTTGTTTACAAGTACCAAATGGACCATTTTGATGAATATAAAGATGATTATGTAAACAAAAGTGCACAGTGGGTAAACGTTACTATTAATAATATAACAAGTGACTTATCCGGAGAGTGGAAATGTAGTGCTAAGAGTGTTGTAGGTGAAGCTAATGCGTATTTGACAATATTTTTACCCAAAGCAAGAACCGCTACTGCTCGAGTAGCACCTAATTATTCTACATTTTTCATATTAGGAGGTTCTATGTTAGCAATGACTGGGGCGGGTTTTGTCGCTGCTTGTGTGTGCTGGAAAACAAGACGTCGGAGAGTGCCGCCTAGTAGAAGTTTCACTGACCAAGAGAAAAAACTTCTTGATACTTCTTTAGCAGCCAGTTGTGATAGAACTAGTGCCGATTTGGGTTCTTCATACGGCTTTGAGATGTTGGACAGATCAATGTCGATGGAAAGTGAGGATACACAGCGGTGTATGGAGCCGGTTCAGATAACAATAGAAGGGCCCCCTGGTAGTTTCCCTCCGCCTCCAGCTGAATTTGCTCTGCCAGCACCTTATGGCAACATTTTTATATCAGTTCAAGTAGCCGGCCATAATGATGAGTACCCAGATCTTTTGGGAGGTGGTGCTACGTTGCCGAGGCGTAGTAGAACTTGTTTCTTGAAGTCAGCATATGACAACATGGGGCCTAGGATAACAGCTGCTGGCAGCTCAACATGGTCTCTCCCAGTGCCAATCCTGATAATGTAAGAGTTGAAAAGGACAATGACATAATGATGCCATTATCCACGTTTTCAACTGAATTTACTGCTCTGTAAAAAATAATTTATTGCCATTGTTATCTGTAAATAAATTTCGATTGAGGAATATTACATTATTAATTTGCGAGTGTACAATAAACAATGAATTCTATTAACATATCAATTGTGTAGATTAATGACGGCTTATTTGATTGTTACGATTTTTTGTAGTTTAAATATATTTTTTTTAAGTTTATGACTAGGTTTTTTGCACCCTGGGAATGAATGTTAAATAACTCTAAAAAAACATTATTTGACCTTTTATAGCAGTTTTATATTCTGAGCCCTATAACATCATAACTTGCTATGTTACACGAACAAGACACAAATGTATATAATGTTGATCCTTTAAATAGTTTTAACATGCTCTCTCTTCAGTCTAGGGACTGATAATATATTTTTGTCAATTCAATCTAAGGGTGCAAAATATGACTGATTTTTTGTATGTACGAGTATACGAGACTCATATTTATGTTACAGTAATGTGTGAAGATTTTATTCTGAAGTTTTAAATTATATTAAATTATATATTAGCTTTTTTAATATAGTTTATGAAGTTTGGATATGTTTAAAGACTTTTGTTGGTTATGCAAAATGTACAACTTTGAGTGTATTATCTACGCATCTATTTATAGTTATATTTGTAAGAAATTTTTGATCAACAATCGTTGCTTTAAAATCTATGAGAGAATAAAAGAGTGCAATTATATTTTTATAGTTTTCTCTATCCTATAGTGTATTAATAAAGGAAATATTGAATATTATTAATTAATCAGCCTATTGTCGTTCACTAATGATGCTAGCCATGAACAATATATCTTTCATGGCTATGACGTTATGATCTCTTCAACCTATCGCAGACCAATGCTAAGACATAGGTGTACGATCTAGAATGGATATCCAGTTCGATAGTCTAAAATATACTGGCGAGAAGTGTTGGTTGTAAGGCAACGCCTCCCGGACCAGAAAATAAAATAATTATAAAATAGATACATTATTGTTGGACAAACCTAACTCCCTAGGGAGCCTAAAAGTCCCGTGCGCCGGTACGCTACGTAACCGGGGCCCTAGCTCAGCCTAACAATACATACATAAATGAATAATAGAGCTTTCCCCTGGAGGTCCCGGAGAGCAAGGTAACGAAGATACGGTAGATAGGGATGTGAACCCACTGTCAGTCGCGCAGACTCCCGCGACTGACCATAGTGACGGCGTAGGGTGTCTTGGCCGCAGCGGGGAAATGAGACTCAACACGGACAGTTGAAATCTAGTTTATTGCTAAATTAAAATGGTTTTTATATTATTGTTTGCTATGTACCCATGTGAACGTATATCGCAGTGTGCCGTCGGTGTAAGTAGTCGACGCTGCACTCTGCGTGTCCACCGGTCAGGTCGTGTCGTAACTACGGTGTTGCTGATGGCTGCAGATTGTTCGACGTAGCTCGAATAATAAGTTTCTCTCATTATGCCAAATATCTTGATTCTCTGTTTTCCTCGTCCTGCCTCCACCAGTGATTTTTTGCAAGTCATCGGTCCACGGGTGTACTACGTTACGCTTGCCAAGACACGGGTAAACTCCAGATCTCGTCTCTTCCAACGGCCATCGATTCGTGTGACAGCAGTGGTCTTTTGCCACATCGAATGGCACTCACATAATGCATAGGACATACTCATTATGTGAGTGCCATTCGAGGTGGCCAAAAGACACAATATACAGAAAAAAAGCTTACATAAGTGCACTTTCGTTCAAATTAAGTATTAATGAGTACTATTCATCAAATATAATGATGTGTACTACACTCATATTTTAAAAAACCTCGTCATACAAAAACATACAATTTTTTTTGGTGGATTCTTCTCAATGGAAAACTTTAGCCTGAACCAGTGGTCTCTATCTATTTGATATTTAGTTTCATTCGAAATAGTCCTTAAAGAGCACTTATACACTTTAAGGACTATTTTGAACTTAGGCTTTGAACTGCCAGAGGTTGTTGTAGTAAATAATTTTATATAAAAAAACACGACAAGCAAATTTCAAAATCCAAGATAATACTAAAAAGACTTGCTTTGAAGAACTTACTTTTGCGACTAAGAATAGCAGTTTCAAGTCTCCACCGCTTTATTGGCTCCAAGGCAAGTGCCTAAACCGTTAAAATGGCAACAAGTCAAACGTAACAGGTATAAAATGGTGAAATTGGCGAACGGGAAATTAAGTGAGTTGCAACTAAGGGGAAGCCGCATCAAAAGCACTCGAGAGCAGCCGGCTGCCATTGGTGGAAGATTGCAATTGGAATTGAGGAAAATTTTCATCTTATTTTTCGAGTCGGCGGGGTGCACTTGCAAGATAACATCTGACTTTTAACCTTTACTGGGGCGTTCTGTATATTTCTGCGGAGGCAGTGATCCGCGAAATCTAAGGTGTAATCTACGGAGTGGACGAGAAATTAAAAAGTAAGAGGAAATTAGCTTGTGCATTGGCCATTTGATATCACGTTGATGCAAGTAGGCAACTGTGCACTGGGATATTGATTTGATTTGAAATTGAGGAAGTTGATTACGCAAGGAGTTAATTCTGAAGGCTGTTTGAACCTTTATCCCGGCAGTGACTAAGATGATAATCGTTCACACTAACTAACCGGCATCGATCCGCCGTTAAATTTTTATATTATTGTTACGTATTGACGTAATTAAAATGTCATTAAAATGGCGGCTAATATGTGACGTCAGTCCACAGACAGTCCATAGAGTATGACATGCGAATTGTCAAATAGCAAAGAGTGTAGTATGTTCTAGATAATTCGCGAACTATGTAGAATGACGTCGACGCTTCGAGCTCAGCGGCCGGACAGGTATATAAGGCGGACCGACTGGTGCGCCGGGAGTCTTGTGTTCTACTCAAGAGCGAACGAAGAGCGATTTGGCTCGGCCAGGGCTTGACTTCAACTTGTACCTCTGTGGCTCGCCTCTGATCTCTTGTTCAGAGGGCAGGGGAGGAGAGTCACTTGCTTCGTAGAACAGTGGCTCTTCTGACCCGACTTGGAAGGTCTCGTTCTGCTGATTGTCAGCATCGTCATGCAAACACAATTCACTTATTCCTTCCTCAACAATCTGTAAATGAGACCTCACGTCACCTTCAGTCTCCATTGAGATTTCACCTTCAGTTGATGTGTCCACTTGACCCACATCCTGATATTGCACCACTAAACCCTGGGCCTGGACTGGTGCTCCGTCCTGACCCCAATTTAGTTTGGGTTCTCCTGACGAGTGAACGACTCTGCCATTTTCTTTACGGCTGTTGAATATGTCTCAGAGTGGAGTGAACTGAGCCTGCCACACATTAAGGACATTGCACGTAAGGCATTTGTGAGGTTGTCATCCTCCTCAATCACGCTGGCCTTAATCAGAGCCTTCCTCTTAACGGATGCGGCAGTCACAGAGCCATTCACTGCAGCCATCACAAAGGATTCCGATTGCTCTAGAAGGTCAGACAAACTAGCTGACATCATCTTCCTTTTGTCTTTGGGCGTGCTCAACATTATGGACGTTTCCAGGTTCAGATACTTGGCTATGGTGATTAGCTCAGTATCTGTGTCACGCAGTAATGCGGGGAATATAGTGTGGGTCATGATCAAAGGGAGAGTGACTCCTGGGAACAGCTTACTCTTCAGGTTGCCTGCCACACCATGCCCAATTATCACAGAGGCTGTGGCAGGTGCAAATGCCTGCGAGAGAATTTCGGTCGAGAATTAAGGTTGCCTGCTGACCTTATTACTGGAATACCTCCTGATACACCTCGTAGTATAACGGAGTACGTAAGTGATTTAAGAGATAAGATGAATGACGTTTATGAGCATGTTCGACAGTCAAGTCAGCAGTCATCAGAAAGCACCAAAACACGTTACGATCGCAACGTCAACAATCAAGGTTTTGAAGAAGGTTCATTGGTATGGCTACATAACCCACTTCGAAGCAAAGGAAAGTCTCCCAAACTTCAAGCTAAATGGGATGGACCGTACCAAGTTATAACCAAAATTAACGACGTCACGTACCGTATACGCAAGCACCCACGAGGAGCATCCAAGATTGTTCATGTGATCGATTAGCGCGTTTCTATGGAGATAATGCTCGGACGAGCATTTCTCGGAAGGGGGCAGTGTTACGAATTGACGTAATTAAAATGTCATTAAATATGGCGGTAATATTGTGACGTCAGTCCACAGACAGTCCATAGAGTATGACATTGCGAATTGTCAAATAGCAAAGAGTCTAGTATGTTCTAGATAATTCGCGAACTATGTAGAATGACGTCGACGCTTCGAGCTCAGCGGCCGGACAGTTATATAAGGCGGGCCGACGGATGCGCCGGGAGTCTTGTTTCTACTCAAGAGCGAACGAAGAGCAAAATACCTGCGACTACAAGGAAGAAGCGAGTGATACAGCGATATCTAAGGATCGCGAGTGTGAATAACAGTGTGAAGAGTTAAAGAGTGATTATTACGTGTGTGTGCGGGAAAGTGTTGTTTATAGTGTGCAGTGTTAATACGGATTTTAGTGCAAATCATATTAAATCTGAAAATTTAATGACGAAACTGCTAAGTAGTTTAAATGACGTGAGTTTATTTAATAAATTCGCATTGTTATGTAAAATTCATCCAATTCAATTTATTCATTTATTATTATCAAGGGAACACCTCAGCCTAGGCAATTCATTTTGAAAGAATAATGAAATTGAGTACTGCTTTTTAATTTTGTACCTACATACCTTTTTGTTTTTATTTTTATTTTTGAATATTATGTACCTATGTATTTACAAAAAATATTATATATAAGTATGTTATCCGTTGTTTAGTACCATAATACAGACTGCACGCTTAACTTGGTGCAAGATGGCGCTGTTGTATTCAGCGGATATTTATATTATTTATTAGTTAATGCATGAATTAAACCCAATGCAGAGCACAATTAAAATTAATGATGTGCCAATCAAAGTAAAATATCAAACTGTTTATTTTATACTTTATTCAAATGTTACTTTTTCTTATGTAATTGATTTTTATTGTTTTATTGTCCAACGAATAAGTAAAAAAGTGTATATTACATAAATAAAAAATAATAATAGAGTTATAAATTTTTAGCGAGTTTATTAATTCGCTTAGTTACATAATTAATGTTAATATAACATTTTCTATTCTCGAGCCCCTTTTTCAACATGACCGCGTATCCCAGATATAGTCAAAGGTGCGGAGCTGATTTCGCGGATGCAATTATTTTAATGCAAACCTCCAACGAGGGTACTTTACTGGTAGTTGATGGAATATTAATATGGTTAGTCCCAGTGCTCGGCTTACATGAACTTAAAGTTGGGTTTAAGTTGCGATTAAGCAGGTCCTAACTTTTTTGGATTTAGAATTTCGAAAGATAATGAGCTGGGTGGTTTAACCATTTGAGTTACTTAAAGTTATACTGACATGGCTGTATGGGATAGCTGTTTCCCTGCAGTTGGACGTTATAGGCTGATTTTGATTATACATAGATTCTTCCATGTAAACTAATGAAAATCCATACCATTACGAGTATTTTTTTTTATAAATTTCAGCTCGCCCCCCTGATATTTTAGTCAGGGACCTTTTTATTCTTTTTTTTGTTTCTTTACTTTTTAGCTTTCTTATTTTTTATATATTTGTTATTTTCTTTTTCTTTTCTTTCCTTATATTTCATTTTTTACCTTATTTCTAATACAATTGTTTTTGTTTTTGTTTTTCTTTCATACAAGTATCTTACTAACTATTACAATTGTTTTTTTTCCTATTATTTATTTCTTATTTTACAACATTATTTTATTACTAATACAAATTTTTAGTCTTATTTTATCGTTATTAATTACATTGTTTTTCTATATTCTATTTTACTTTACACTTCTTTCTTCACTTATGTTATTTCTTAGTTTAAATTGCTGACTGATTTCTAATGCTATGGTTTACCATTACGAGTATTGGACATCATTTGTCCCATCCTCTGTTTATACACGGAGATTAAGAAGATTTTCTGTAATGTCTCGATTCAATACTGTTGAGGATACATATAGGTAATTTTATTAACTACGGTTTACAATTTATGAATTAACTTTAACACACTCTCTCTCTCCCTCTGCAGTGCTTAACTGCTGCACATAGTCCTCTTTTTACTAGAAATATCCCGGTCCTCCGTTTTCTCATTCTGCCTCTACCAGCAACTTTGTGATACTCCTAAGGTCTTCATTCCAGAACTCGCCTGCTCCAACATCCATCGATTCAACTCATGCATTCGCTTCTTCTAAATTTGAAACTGACTTAAGCAACGATTTTTATACAAGTGTATTATTTCTTCTTCATAAATTTTATGAAGAAAAATAATCATTATTGTAAAAAATATTTACAAAAGAAGTTAGGAAAGTCCAAAAAAAGATTTATTTAGTAGAGGCTAAGAGCTGCTTGTATCCAAGTGTGTCTGCTATGCGGCGTGAGTAACGCCTTGGTTCGGATTTCTTTGTGTTCGCCACCAAAGATAATCGTATTATTCTATGGTGAGATCAGGCAGATAGGATCGTCGGATACGTGCCATTGGGATATCAGGCTCCTTACCCTTTCTGAAGCTAGCGTTAGGTTATTATTGTCTGCCCGCGAGCGTGATGATTTGTGAACTCTTTAATGATTTGTGAATAGAAGTTATATAAAAATGACCTGGATGAAATTTTGATGGCTGCTAAATACTGTATTTATGACATAAATACATATGACGTTCATTAAATTCACTGAACTCACGTCACAATAATAATTTCACGCACGTTGACTGACTTCCTGATTCAACCCGGAGAGAGATTTAACCGCTTTGCGCGAGCTTCTGAATCTAATTGAAATATTGAATAAGCTCTCATGGGTGATAATTGCCACGAAAGCTAAGCCGAATCCGCTTAGAGATTTATTCGAAGAAAATATATCGCTTTGGATCCTTGCACCTCGGGAAAATGTGATGATAATGATGTTCTGGCCGATTTTGACTACAGTGACTGTATACTGGAGAAGCTAATTTAAACATTAAGTTCAAGGGCTTGCTTGTAGTGCTAAGCGTTTTTTTTGCGTTCAGTACTATACTTGTAAAATCAAAGGTCGTAAAAGATCAAAGTGAAAATTCATAACAGATCAAAGTTCAGACATTATCACAACACTCAAACTTCGTCATCGTGAAAAACTTTTGTTCGTTGGCTAAAAATACTACACTTATAAGTAACGACACAACTCAAACAGAATTCATAAATTATAAAAGAAAACTACCAACAAATAGACCCTGAGCAAATGCGGTCTCACTGATAGACCTTCCCACACAAAAATTGCTATATGGCCGACCAAAAAAAATACTTTAGCTATTTCAAAACTTCGAAGTAGTCACAAGATAATAAACAGGCGTATCAAATAAAGTTTCCGCTTTATTTATGGTGACAATAGCTCGTAAACTAGAACTGGGAATAGAACCAGCACACGGGACTGTTTCCGTAATGAAATCAAACGTCAAGGGAAATCAGGCCGTTTTATTAGCTTAGAATATAAATTAGTGGCCATTGGATCCAATTAACCTGTGAAATTGGTAACTAACGGCAGATGGTGAGGAATTTTTCAATAAACTTCACGTGGCAAGATGTATGAGCAACATTCTTGGTGACAGAATTTCGACGGTAAAAATATTGGTCATTTGAAGGGCATTCATTTATTCCAGAGGGAGATAAACAAGCAGACAGCTCACCTGATGTTTAGTGACATCAGTGAAGTCACTGATCTGACTGATCATCATTACAGCCTGAAATATCCACTGCTGAACGAAGGCCTCTCATGGCTTACTTCCATATAGACCGGTCCCTAGCAGCTGACATCCATCTGCTACCCGCCACCTTAAATAGGTCAACATCGTGACCCATGGACATTTGTAACTCTGAAGGAGCAACAAGAGCCATCAAAAGGAAGAAGGAAATACCCATATCAAAAGGCTAGGAAAGTTTTGGGCCACCACCAGTAAAAACCCTTTCCGCAAATAAAAACGCAAAAAAGTTTACGCTGGTTCCTGCGAGGCAGTGGCTTCTTTCTACTCGTAGCTCGGCTATTTATATCAAAGCAAGATTCTCCCTTACTTAAACAAAAAAAAAGTTCACGATACAGATTTTATACCCTTATATCGCAACAAATACAATCAAAATTGAGACTGCACAAAACAAATATTCTGGAATAAAACAGCTGGTCAAAGCTTCAAAGACAAGTTAATTGGTCATAATTTATTTATTTCAAAAGGTACACTAACAGTATATATACACAACATTGAACAATGTCTAGATAAAAGTTATGGTTTGGCACATATACCCTTTATAGGCGTACACAATATTAATTAATTAGAGCCATATGGTCATGGTAATAAAATTATCTTGCAAAGTTACTTTTTAAGGTAATTCGATCTCATATTTTATTCAGTAATCTTATAACTAAGCAAACTGCAATTTTCGAACAAACTAAATGCAAAGTAATAATCATTTCCAAAACTTTCCCAACTACAAAAGACCTGGCTTCAAATTAATTAAAAGCTAACTCTACGTTAGTTACCTAACTTGTATCTTAGAAATTCTAAGTTTGCCGTTTAGACAAAACACTCATATTACCATATTAAAGAATTTACGTAAACAGTACAGAAAGCTACTAATTTAGGCAATAGCTTTGTGGAGAACGTTTTATAGTCGTTTACAAGTTATGTTATTATAACCTAAGGCCTAAGTATCCTTAGCGATGAAACAGAGGTTAAATATACGGTTTGTTATAAAGGCCGAGAAACTTCAACGCCTTTCACGGTAAATTGATAAATATTTAAAGTTCAGAAACTTTACGCCGGGTTGTTGCTTGTTGCTTTAAGTTTATCTGGAAATGGTATGGAGATGGATTAGGCTTAATGGGTTGGGTAGGAAGTTCATTATGAGGTCAACACCTGCATTATTTATTTTTCGTTCTGAAAGAACCGTTTAATTTGGTATAGAAAAAATATATGATTGTAAAGTGTTGTAAATACAAAATATAACTTTTTTCATCATCATCAGCTCACTAAATATCCCCATCGAGGGGCACGAGCCTACACGTATAGGGAAATCAGGCCTTGTCGTCCACGCGGGCCCAGTGCGGATTGGACGACTTCACACACAACCTTCGAATCTCTTCGTAGGCGTGCGTGAAGGTTTCCTCACGATGTTTTCCTTCACCGTAAGAGCGTCGGATATCGTCCATATATTTCGAAAATTCGAAAACACACGTACCAAACGTGTCGGGATTTGAACCTCATTCTCCCGGTAGGAAGGCGACAGTTAACACCATTGAGCCACCGACGCTCAATAACATAATTCAAAAACTTTTTTATTTTAGTACAAAATCACAAAAGAAATTGTAGATCTCTTTTAAGTAGTCTTATAAAACGAATCCTATCAAGTGCACAAAGCCTCTGCTATTGAGGCAACAGTAAGAATCCTCATCGGCTTTGAAAAACATAAACAGGTACCTAATAAAATTACTTTCTTCAGTTCCTATCTTCACAAGCTATCTCCTAGCTATCCTTGCTATCCCCATGAAAAAGCATTAAGCAATTTCGATTTGTCCAATGCCATGTTAGTAACTCATGAAGTCAATGACCGCTTCACGACTTCTTATTCTACTCACTAAATATTCACCGCTAGCTTCAGAGCCTTATCATCACACGGCGCCGGTTGTAAGTTTTTATTGTAGGGGACTCTTGTCGGGTACAATAGATGGATATACACGGGAGTTAAAAATGTTTGGTGCCGTCTTTATCCTATATCCACTGGCTTTAAGCTCGTTAACTATCATGACTTCCCATATACTAGTTTTTAAGCATTCTAGGCGAATATTAACCGTATATTATTCAGCAGTTTTCCATTTATATTTTTTGATACTTTCACCAAGTTTTGTTTTAGTGTTGCTGTTGTATATTCTTAGTTATTGTTTTACAATACTGATCCAACACTCACTTAATGTCCAATGCTGTATTTCAGCCTTCTCCAATGACCATCATCATTGAAGGCGTTTGGATAGTACCAGGGGTTAAGAGTATGGTTTGAGTCTCTTTCGCTGCTCTGTAGGATACATCATGAGCCGGCTTTATTCTCAGACGTTTTTTTTTGTGTGGACACTGTGCTATGCTATTGTTTGTTTATATTCTTCGTTACGTATGACCACCAACCATTTCGTGTAATGGTTGATACGTCGGCCAAGGGTGTCGGGTTCAATCCCCGGGCAGTACAAACATCTGTGTGTATGAACATGTCTATTTGTATTAGCCTGAGCGTTTCTTTACAAATATGTAAATAGGGTCTACCTTTTAACGCATAATTTTTAAATTCATAATATTATGATGCATATCAGCGGAAGACATCATCTTCAGTACGTTCACGCTTAACTTGGAGCTAGATGGCGCTGTGTTAACGTCAGTGGTTTTTTATTTTTATATATTTATGGATGATATAAATTTCTTTTTAGACGCTTATTGGCAGCAGAACAGAAGGCAGTGCATTAAGCACAGCCTTCTGTTCTACTGCCAATAAGCGTCTCCTATCCGGAACTCCGACCGTGTTTTTACACAGCCTACTGCAATGTTATTGCAGTAATATTATCGCAACTACCACAATGCTCCTGCATAGTGATTTGAATGTGATACAACGCAATGAGATCGTTAACACTGTTTTAATATTAAATATGAGATTTCTATGCATTCGTACAAGTAGTAACGTGTAAAAGAAAACGCATTTACTTTTGACTGCGTGATATTTCTTGTGCATTATTTATCAGGGTAGAGTGGTAGGGTATGAAGACTGGAGTGATACCATGGTGTCATGAAAAACGTGCGCAAAGGTCAGACCTCCTCCCCGGCCTCCCAGAACGAAAACAAAGGTCCGTTTTGGCCTTCTAAAAGGAAATTCCAGCCCACATCATGCAAGATCCGCCCACCATAATGCAACGGTTTCCCAAAAGCACAGCACTGTGGAAAACCATTCACAGCGGGACGACGGTATAACCGACCTCTCCTGTCGCTGCCATGGAAGACACATCCCAGTCTCATCTGTTGAACAGGAACTTGACTGCCATTGCTCTATGCTCCAATCCAAATGTTCCTCGAGCAAAAAAAGTGAAGGCGTGCTTGACGATGAGCTTGTGGTCAACTTCGGGCCTGTAGCGGGTCTTTTCGGAGTAAAGTTTGCTTTCTTTTCAACCTCTTCTAAACTGTCCCACTGACTGACAATTCCCACCGCGAACTATGACGTAGCTCCTGCTACATCTACGCCGGTAAGGTGTCGATTTTCGGAGAGAGGTCGAAGACCAAAAACCGGTCGTCACGCTTCCGAGGTGCACCGGCGGTCGGCTGGTATTAGGCCTCCAGTGAAGGCACCATCTCTTGAAACCTTCTGTATACCTCGAGACTGCGGACTGACTCATTATTCAACACGACGAGCGACTTCTCGCTGGTTCACCCTTCTTGCAAACAGGGAACGAACTTGACGGCTTCTTCAGGTGTTGTATCTCATACTTTTCTTCAAATGACGGCTTTAATATTGCATAGATGTGTTCAGGTCAACGTCTAATGAGCGACTGAATAAGAAAAAAACGATTACAGGGGGGTTGTGTCGCGCAAGTGTGAATAGAGCTCAGAGCATTTACGGTTGAGGCGTTCAGTTGCATTCTAAGTACAAGTGTTTATTTAAATTATGATAATTGCAACCTTGTGAAGCCTAATTAACTATAGCTTAATTATTAAACATGTATATAAGAGGTAAAATAAGTCATTTTTAGTTATATCACTTTTTATGCGCACTTGAGGCTTGAGTCGAATTTACTTGCACGAGAAGTATATTAAAAGAAAGAAAAAAAAATTAAGTGGTTAAAGCCCAAAGTAAAATAAGAAACTCATTAAAGGAACAGACGTCAAAATATCATTTACAATTATAATTCACTTAACATAAATGCCCACAGATTAATAAATACTGCAAATATTATTTATTTACAAATTTTTGACCACTGATCTTGTGTATGAAAAAACGTTACACTTAAACAGGACGGCTAGTATCATTACTACAAATATCTGTAAAAATTGTTTGATTAAAGTTTTTTTTATATTTGACTATTAACATTTAGATAACCTGGTCTCAGTTTTTTTCTCGCCGTTAACAATATTCAGCATTCTGTTAAAACTTTGGGCTAAAATGACGCTGTATAATGTGTAACACGTCCATATTTAAACATAGCACGGAATATTGTTTAATCTATAAGCCAATCAAACCTAATATTAACATAATCCTCAACTATGGAGCAATGCATCTAGTCACGCGGACATGGCTGGAAGTCTCGACCCACGTTTCCGGACTCTGCCAGTGGGACTCCCCACTTTGTTCATGGCCTTATGAAGATAGTTTTTAAGCCGTGTTTGTACAGTGTTCCGTTTGTTAAAACAGGATTATATTCCTGCGGTGGTATGTTGCCTTCCCATATGGGATATGTTCGACTGACTCCCTGCTACGTGATTCTGGTTGGGCTTGTTGAGGTCGTTGTGAATAGATGCGATAGCTTACATTTCGCATTTTTCTCTTAACTATTTAGAGCGGTGGGAATCCAGACACAATAAAAATGTTTGTGCCTTGATGGTCAAAGATTAAGAAGGCAAATAATAAGGATATTCAAAAACTGCGCCTCAATTCTACTTAAGAAATTTTACTTGTGACATAACAGTATATACTTTTCAATCAAATGTAATTTTGTATCCGCTAACAACCAATAATGTTAATTGTTTTAAGTGTATCCATTACAGATAGAATGAATCGTCTACCAAATAAACTCTACCATAAAACAACAAATAAGGCAAATTGTATTACTGAGACACAATTACGATTCCTTTAGGCCATTACAAAATTGCGGAATAGGACTTGATAAATAGGTATTATCGCCACTGCATTAACTTTTCATCAATTCAATTCTTATTGCTTTTCCATGTGTTTATAGGTTGTATAATTAATAAACAAACATTAGTATCAATATGGACCCCTGGATCGGGCACAGCAACATCAGACATAGAGGGGGATCTTCAATGCTTCAATAGATATTTCTACAACAATAAATTCTTTGTAATAAAATTGGTAACATGAAGTTTATTTAAAATAAATCTTGTATTATTTGGAAATATTTTCACTAATAAAATAATAAATTTAGATTTCTTAAATCATTAAAACGCTAGGTTAACGCAGTGACACGGAAAGCGTCATAATAATAGATTTCTCTTGTGTCTGGATTCCTGGATTTAAAGCGTTAATTCGAAGGAGCTAAGAGTAAGTTGCCATCTTTTTAAAGAAGAAGAATAAGGAAATAGGGAAGGCGGAATTTCGGTCTCCAGTACCTGCCCACCCGATAAAACGACACCGTGAGTTGT
>PQWD01009256.1:0-11480 GCA_019425675.1 Leucinodes orbonalis
ATGTGATAGATTAAAGAAAAGAAACAAGCATCTTGCTTAAATTTCGGTTAGGTTTTGTTGTTTGAATATCTGTGTCATCATTATTATCAGCATATAGGGAAATTAAGGCTTAGTCGTCCACGCGGGCCTAGAGCGGGTTGGACGACTTCACGCACAAACTTTGAATCACTTCTCAGGCGTGTGCAGGTTTCCTCTCGATGTTTTCCTTCACCGTAAGAATCATCATCATCAGCTCATTATACGTCCCCACCGAGGGGCACGAGCCTACCCGTGTAGGTTAATTAGGCCTTAGTCGTCCACGCGGGCCCAGTGCAGATTGGACCACTTTACACACAATCTTTGAATCTCTTCGCAGACGTGCGTAAAGGTTTCCTCACGATGTTTTCCTTCACCGCATGAACGTCGGATAACGTACATATAATTTCGAAAATTCGAAAACACATTGGTACGTGGTGGAATTCGAACCACAGTCCCCCGGTAGTAGGGCAACAGTCCACACCATTGCGCCACCGACGCTCTATAACTGTACGAATATCTGTGTATTGATTTAACCCACACGGGAAGCTCTATTCTCGAATAGGATTTATCCCAAATTTTACTTGCATTTTGAAAAAAATCTTGTTTTTTGTTGCAGTTTTCAAGAGATTCGACATCAATCAACAATCATCGACGGCACCAAACTTCGGCTTTTCGAAAGTAAGTTATGTTATTCTACTCTTTAACTTAACTTACGGCGAAAGGAAACTCTTAAAAATCATTTGTATTTAACTTCCCCCAATTTTTATTTATTTTTATATGGAGTGGGGAAGTCCTCAAATTCCACGCCAGAAGATCGAGGCATCGGCGCGGATATGTGGGACTAGTTTGTCGCCGTAGCGGACCCTCTCAGAAATGAGAGGGTGCACCACGACGATGAATTTACCCACTAAACCCCACTCCGGCGTATCCACACGCGCCTATGGGTCGCGTCCCAGGTCGCTTTCGAAATCACCGGAGGAACTTACCTCATCCCCAAGCTAACTTAACCCCCCTATTGGGATAATTTAAGGTCGTGGGTATAGACGATACATAATACTAACCATTTTGGTAGCATTAAACACGCAATATTTCTGTTTTAAAAGGCATTTATTTGTAGTTTTTGTTATCCACAATGTGGTGATTTATTTTAGAAGTAGGTTTTTAAGTAATGATAGTAGGTAATAAATTATTCATACTTTTCTATAATCTAACCACGGCTAGAGTAGTAGGTAGAGATGCGATCGTTAAGACAAATATGTGGTGTGAAATTGTGTGACAGGATTAGGAATGCTGTCATTAGAGAAAAGTGTGGTCTGAAAGTAGATGTAGTGACAAAAGTAGAAAGAGGTATGTTAGGATGGTATGGACACTTGGAGCGCATGAGTGAAAAAAGAATAGCAAAGCAGGTGCATTGTGCGAATGTGGAAGAATACACGAGCAGGGGACGACCCAGAAGGACTTACCTTGACCAAATTGGTCAAGTCCTTAAGAAGGCTGGGGTCCCAAGTAAGAGGAATAAAAGAGCTTGTATGAAAAGATTGATGGATGTGATTGAAGCTAGGGAAGTATGTTAGGACCGTGCAAAGTGGCGTTTCATCATCTCTGCCTACCTTTCTGGGACCAAGGCGTGAGCTTTATTTATTTATTTATTTTTTATTCTAACCACGGCTTGTGAAACTTACACACTCAAATAACCTACCCATTTTACAATTAGTAGTATCAAAGATAATGATGAAAAATAACAAATTGTTTCAAACAAATGAATACATATGAAAAATATTCAAAAAGTTATTATTAAATACTCTGAAATTAAAGTTAATAAGTAGGTTACCGCCGCCCCACCCCCTTAAACACCACCTTTCTGCAACCACCGGCATTAGTTATGTATTGCTATCTCTTTTACACTAACAAATTATTTTAAGGGTAAAAATAACAAACTCGTAAGGAGCGTGGGAAATATTGTAAGGTCACAAGTTTAATAATAATAATAAGTTTTTTATTTGATAATTCCAGTTAACAATGATCTCTTAGTCTAAACAATAGGAACAACTTTAATTAATTACAGATCACGTAAGAGTTTAGCGTTGACAGCTGTACTAGTACACACTGTGTCACATCTGTTTGTATGTAGTTTGTCTCTACATTGTAGTTTTTTAATCGGGAGTTTTATGTTAGGCAACAATAGCATATGACTAGATGGTCTTTTTGTTCAAACAAATCAATTAGGTTTACTGGGCTCAATACTGAGTCTTCTAACTCTGTATCCACCGCAGTACCTACCAGATATCATCCGGGGAAGTATGAGCGCTATGCACTTCTCTTTTCGGGAAGAGAGCGCTGTAGCAAGTGACATTTATGGGTATAAAAGACAGTGTTGACAGAAAATCATTAGTATCAAAATTAAAGATTTCTTTTATTAGTTAGTTTTATTATTTTGTGGGTAGACATCATTAACAAGTTGGCTTATTAGTTCATAACGTTATGTATCAAACTTAATAAGCAAAAGCTGTTTTTATAATGACGGATCTAATAGAATTCATACACTATCAAATTGCAATTTCAAGACAATGCAATCAAACATTGAGACCACGTGAGACGTTTTCAGGAATGCTAAGCATTACAGAGTAATCAAAAAATTTTATTCACAGGCTCTTAACGGTTTCCTGATGATGATGACGCAGAACGGAAAACTTCTCTACATATCAGACAACGCAGCAGAGTATCTTGGACATTCTATGGTGAGCCCTTATACATATAAGTATTTAGCAATTTTGAAAAAACCTTCCTGGTTGATTTTAATTTGGTAGAGAATTTTCTCAATAGGCTAATGAAATATAATGAAAAATTATTTTATTCAATTAAGTCTTCACAAGACACTTTTGAATCGTTAAATTAAAAATAAACTTTTTTTAATCATTTTTTTATTGTTTAGGTGAATTCAATGTTTTACAGTGATAATATAAATTGGTTTGTGTGTGTTTGGCTTGTCTCAAGAATTCCATTCATACTGCTGAAACACCAAGTAAAAAAATATAATTTGAAATAATGCATAAAACACAGTTCAAAAAAGAGTTTTTATTGAAAGTGAGCAAGGCGCGAAAGTTAAAAAATTAAGGTACTTAATTTATATTATAAGAGAATATAAATGCTGAAACTAATTAGCATAAAAAGCCAAATGATCCCGTTGCATTACATAATATTTATAATGTCTCACCACTCACTAGTTAGCAACAGACCAATTCGAACACCCGGATCTGACATTTATCCATTATCTATGACATCTAACGAACGCCCACGCCGCCATCACAACAGCCCCGCGACCGGACCATAGATTGTAGAGGTGATGTACGAAATTTTATTAGATAACAAAATACCCAAAATATGTGAATATTCTTGCCATTTTTAAGCCTAGTGAAACCTACTGTCAACGTATAGGTAGAAACAATTATAGTTTAGTCTTTAACATGCATAAAAGTGTAATTGCTAGAACTGATCTTATCAAAATTCCTCATATATCAAAGAAGCTTTGTTGTTGTGTGTGGTATGATAGTCCAATGGGAGTTTACATACATACAAAAAAAAATTTTTTTTTCATATTTTTGCATTAAACAAAAACGTTATTGTTAATTGTCTTAACATAAGATCTTACAGAGATACTTTAGAGTCCTAGCTAAATATTACATTCCGAAATTAAATGCAGGTCGATTAAATTATTATACTCACTTGTTATAATTAAATTTAACAACCATTTTGATCTACCATTATGCGGAATATTCCTACGTTTAAGGATTTTATTTTAGATAGAATTATATCGTGTACAGTCTCACTTTATTATATAATGCTTCTAAATATTCCATCAAATTCTGATAATCAAAACAAAAATGTATAGTGTTTTAGACATAAAATGTATCCTTACGGTTCCGGAGTATTCTTAAGAACTGAGATTATTTTGGAGGATATATGTATATAACTACATGGTACCAGATCCAGTTCTGATACGATCTTGTGGCAACAGTACGCGGCAATCAATCACAATTTGAACATATTGAGTGTCCATCATTAGTACTACGTACATTTGTAGTAGCGCCGTCTAACGCGGACCGACAACATACAATTTCAAATACAGGCTGATTATTATTTTTAATTGTCTTTAATTATGTGTATCCATACAGATATCATTGAGACCGAAGATTTGTTTTTGGTTTGAAGAATATTAATTTTCATTAGTTAGCAATTAAGTACGTAGCTCCACCAGTAATTCTAAAAAAATGCTTAGTAGTGTTAATTACTTGCACTAATCTAAACTAAATCTCTCATATATTAATAATAAACTTTCGATTTATATTGCTCCGGTTTTGAAACTAGATATAATTATTATTAATTTCTATCACCCTGTATATGTATGTTATGAACCGGCGAACAATAAAACAACGGTGATTAATCCACCAGCGATTGTGCATAACGAGCTATTTGGGGTCACAGACCCACCAGGGTGGTACACATTTTTCATGCTCGTCACTTTCATTCACCATTTGCTTAGAAACTTTAAGCACAGAGTACTGTTTTAAGTTTACAAATGATCACATACATTATACAATTAAAATCATAATATAAAGTGACCAATTTAAATACCTTCACTTTTCAAAGGATAAATAGCTAAGTCTTATTTAATAATATAACATGACCTATTTGAATTTAGCGACAGCAAAACTATAATAAATTACAAATGGTTATTATCATTTTCAGTATATAATGTCCCACTGCTGGTACAGGTCTTCTAATACGGCATGGCTCGGGCTTAAACCCACTATGTATGCTTGCTATGGATTGGTGGGTGCTATCGACTTCCATCCTAAGACAGTGGCCAAGACCAATGGCTTAAAGTGCTGTCGAAGCACGGAGGGTCTCAAGACAACATCTTTTTGTCACCCATCCGATATATCACCATTACGACATTGCTTGACTTGTGTCTTTGCACTAGTTGCAACACCATCCACCCCGTCAATGTTCTTCTCGCAGTGAACAAAACTCAAAAGACAAATAAAGTTCACGCCTTGGTCCCAAAGGGGTCCTCACATACTTCTCTAGCTTCATTCACATCCATCAACCTTTCCATACAAACTCTTATTCGTCCTGCTTGGGATATCAGCATTATGAAAAATATGTCCTTTTCATAGTTTAAACCAAAAGATAAGCTTGAGTGGCGTAATGAAATAGATATGTCTGTTTAAAAGGCTGGAAAGATAGTTTTGGGTTTGGCAATCGTTGTTTGGGTTTTACACAAATAAAAGAGCATTTCATGTTCACAAGAAACACAAAATAAACAAATGTCCTCAGTGTCAATAAAACACAATTTGTAATCAATCTTCTATCACAAAGGTCACTTTTGTCAAAGGTCAAATTTGGCAAATCCCACGGTTCTAAAGGCAAACCAATGACACATCCACAACCGATATTGTTGCAAAAAAACTATGTATAGCTTCGCAGTAAACCGTTGCCGCATTTCCATATGGAAGGCCTCTCCGACTCGGTCCCAAATGCATAATTCAGTGCAACTTTGTGAATGCTGCGTGCTCAGCTAAAATGTGTACGACTTGTAAGACATGAGGTTCCGATGTTGCGCTATGAAATACGAAATAGCTGACGTTAAATATAATATTAAATCTGTTACTATGTATCGAGTATTTGTCTAACAGGGCTGGTTGCCGCTAATAGATCCGGAAATAAATATTATTGACTGTAATTCAGATATTTAGATTTGGTTTCTACTGTATGCATATACAGAGGTATACAAAATCAATCATTTCATCAATGAATGAATTTCAGTGGAAATTCACATATATTAGCAATTTCGTTTAAATGCTTAACATTTTAACGAAATTTCAAGCTTTGTGTTTATTTTTCGTACCGTGTTTCATGTTTATTTTTAAAGCATAAAAATATCAAAGGAAAGAAGTTTGTTAACGAATGAAACCTCTATTTTATTATGATTACTATGAAACACTTAAAACAATTCAGATTTTTTCGAATCCACAACTCTTGACGTACAAGGTAGAGCGACTACCAGGTGCCCCGTCGAGCGCGTCCGATCAACATGACAATAGATTTGTGATACAGTTCCAACGCGTCTTACGTCACTGCCTTTGATAGTTCCGATACCAACTTAACCTATTACCAACAAGATGTCAACATTTTGAGTCATCGACATGGCTTTTTCATCATATCAGCCGGAGCCATGGTAGGTTGCTAAAGTTACCGACATAGCTCGCCGAATGAGTAAGTTGGAGTGGCAGTTGGTCGGTATGTAGCTCCCTATGGCCGTTCATTTAATTTCATTAATTCATAAAAAATATCTATTGTGTTTGAAATTGCTAGCAAATTAAAATAACAAATTATTATCACATAAAATACAATAAAGAATTGGAATAAACATTATCCAAGCAATAGTTAATTATTTGTGATGTCAGAAATCATTAATTATATAATTAGTATAAACGAAAACATAGATAGATAGATAGATATGATTCTTTATTGCACACCAAAAAAAAGATACATATTTAACAACAAATGAAGGGAAATAATGCAATTCAGGCGGCCTTATCGCTTGGAGCGATCTCTTCCAGACAACCTCACAAACATAGAAAATTAACAACATGAAAGGGCAAGACAGTGCAAAGTAAGAAAAGCTTAATTCAACTTATAAATACATACATAATTATATTTCAACATTAACATATATACACATTTAAAATATAAATAAACATAAAAAAATTTATTTATATATAAAATACATATATAAATATCATATATATATATATATATATTACTCTACACATAAATAAAATATCTAATAAATTACCGCACACATGTCATATAAAAAGGAATAATTTAAAAACACCGACGCCGAGCTAGGGTCCATCCATACCACCTGGAAACTTTCGCTTCCAAAACCGTTCGTTTCCAGCGATCGTTCCTTCCGCGTGCGTGCAAATTTGGTGTGTACGGTAATTAATAAATTATGGAACGACCTCCCAGCCTCGGTGTTCCCTAATAACTACGACATGTCCTTCTTCAAACGAGGTTTAAAGAGAGCCCTTTCCTCTTGATAGGCAGCGGCATGGCTATGCCCTTAGCATTGCAGTTGTCCATGAGCGGCGGTTTCCGTTTTCCATCAGATGGGCCGCCAGCTCGTCTGCCTACATAAGCAATAAAAAAAAAAACAATAACACATGAATTGAAGAGAATTACTAAATTACAACGTCAATGAAATACATAAGTCTACTATAACTTCTTAACAATGTACAAAGCATTTCCCAATAAGAAAAATTTTAGGGTTCTATTCCGTTGGAGGAAACAATTTCTGGATAACATATTGTCAATCATGGTGTAGGTCGTCAGCTTCAAAGAGTGTCAACTTACATGCAGTCGCTAGCGTGGCCACTTGAGGAAAGCGAAGAATCAGAATATTTTTCCATCAGTTAACTACCAATTGTGAAAATAATGATGAATATCTTCGTGGCGTGCGCAGGTTTCCTCACGCCGTAAGAGCGTCGGATAAACATAAATGGATAACATATAATTTCGAAATTCCGAAAACACATTGGTACGTGGCGGAGTTTAATCATGCTCCCACTAGATCGGAAGGCAACAGTGCACACCAATAAGCCACCGACGTTCTCATTAATATTGAATAGTGCTAAAATCTGGAAAATTGGGAAAACCTTAGTTTTGCAATAAACTGCGGAACGTTGAAGAAAGAGAATTATTGGCCATAAATAGTACGCACGTTTACCAACTGCTTCATACGCATAAAACTGCTAAAATCTTTATAGAAACTTTTCTACCTATATCCCTGAAACCATGATCAATCAGCCAGGATAGAAAGACAAACACAATACCACCTAACCACAAATATTTTAAAACTCGACCCCATAACTCATCCATCGACAATTCCCACGATACCGTTCTTATAGCCGGTCATGTAATGATCCAAACCCACCATTATCTCCAAATCAGCACATTATACCTTAATATATGCCCAATATAGTTCAAATTTAAACGAGCTTTTCGAACGTCTAGGCAATATTTTATTGTTATTCCGCAATTAAGATTAATGATAAGATTTTAGAGGCAGTAAGTACTTAATCCAAACATCTAGTTAAAAACAATGCAGTACGGTTAATACGCCGTTTATAAGATCAAAATGCTGCGTGGGTGTGTCTGATTAGGAATAACTGTACCCTTGTTCGGGTAATTTATTGAAAAGTAAAGCATTTGGTTAGGGTTAGCATACAACGATTTGCGATGCTAGAAAATGAGGTACGATCCGTAAATAAGCTCAATATTTATTGTTTTTTTTTTGACAATTTATATTTTTTTTCTTTAATATCACATATCATACGATACCACAAGACGCGGCCCAGCGATATAGCATTTTATAAATAATAGTTTCCAAATCGTGTTAAATTTACGCTCTTCTAAAACCAGAGTCATAAATGTAAAGCTGTTTAAAAAACAAATCTTGAAACCATAGAAAACATGACAACGGACAATCGAACGCACACATCTCTAATATATGCAGTACCTACCAGAAACATTAACTAAGTCACTCCCCAACCAACGAGCTGGTAAAATTCAATGGCCACCCGAACCACACACGTAGCCGCAAATATCCAACCATAAACAATAGAGAACGCACAATTCAATATGCAAGAACAATGTACGAGTAATGATAATACTGTAGAACGCTCTTTCGTCGCCCTAACCACCGTGCCGATTTATTGATGCTCACTATTAAATACCTGTGTAATAAAACCAACCAGTATCACCAGATCCTCGCATTGTTCGCTATGTATTCGTCGCGTGGAACACGTGATAGCTCTTGCTGTTTTTGACAAGCGAGGTACGTTCCGAAGTTGTGCCGATGGCGATTTGTGTTTATCATTGTTGCGGCTGCGCCCTTTTGTTGAGCCCAGGAAGAGAAAACATTCATAGGTGTTGATGTGTCATTGTTCTGGTGCTAACATACAGCGACGGGAATATAGATGTTATGGGTTTGTGATACAATGAGACAATTGCTAGTCTGATAGGTAAATGTAATAGAATACAAACATAAGAAATACAGGTTTGTCATGGTTAATTTAGATTAAATATGCTTTGGCAGTATGAGAAAAGCGGAGGGCCGGGATATCTGGCGCAAACTGGGGAAGACCTAAGTCCAACAGTGGACTGTGATAGGTCGAAGAGAGAGAGAGAGATGCTTTGTCTTTGGATAAGGTAAAGAAATAATGGAAAAGGGTGAATTGAGCCTCCGTGATTACCAACCAAAGGGAAATTCAAACGGTAACCCACCGCGCTAGTCTTATACGTGTTCGTGAGTGGCCAGAGCCTCGTTAATTTTTGTGCAAAATGCACCACGAGCACTTAAAGATGACTGGGACCTCAAAAAGTTTATGCTAGGATACCATACAACCCATCTAGCAAACAAGAACTTATCTTCAACTTTTATCGCAGTTCCCTGCATAACATAGATCTGCCTATTTCTGCGCTAGATATCCTGGTTCTCCGCTTCTCTCATTCAGCCTCCAGAACCTTAACCAAGTCGTCGATCCATCGGGCCGGATCAGCAAGTTGAATTCACTGTAGGCTGGTACTTTTTTATGTTAGAAAGTGCAGGTACAGAACGGTCAGGACGCCTATGCCTGACCATGACAGCATCGAATGAGACGAACAACTGATAGACGTTATTCTCCATAAATGTTGATGGAGAATAATAACTGATGAGATGATAGGTCTCTTATACCTGGTTATATAATTAGCCACAGTACCCTCATCAGGCCCTGCGGTGGTATCTAGGCGACTCTGTACCGAGTCAACCACCTTGTGAACGAATGCCGCAGTACTGATGGCCGTTGGATCCGGCGAGTTCTAGAGTAGAGACTGCGTCTTGTAAGCGTAGTGTAGGACACCTTGATAGACCAAACATCATACTATCTTGTATTAATTATTCATATTTTTAACCACCGAACTAAATCAAACAAGATAATGCTCTTCACAACTACTTAACTGACACGTAGCAGTGCGATGTTAAAAATCACCATCCTATCAATCATACGAGACGTACATTCATTTGTAACGCAATTAGAGGTAGTGCATACACAGGCTCATTAATCTACATATCCGGAGGCCTGTTTGTTTGTTTGTATAACACATTTGAACATAGTCTAGGCGCTAGAGTTATTTTTTTTATGTTACAAAGTGTACGTGGCGGTCAGGAAGCTCACCTGATCGTTAGTGATTCGTCCGACCATGACAGAGTGGTATTGAAGGAAAAATAACAACTTGTAGACAATTATTATTCTCCATCAACGCCACACTGTGACCGTCACCTGAGAAAACAGGTGTTAGGTCTCCTATACCCGGTAATTTCACTAGATACAGTGCCCCTCATCTCGAAACATCACAGTGCATAGTACTAGCACTGCGGTGGTACCTACCTAGACAACTCAGTATCTAGAGTTTAAAAGAAATACGATAAGTACAAGTATATCCGACTAATATAAAACGAGAGTGTAAATTTTTATTACGCTTTCAACAAAAATCTATTAATAAAAAAAATATATAATAATAAATATCCACTGACATACACAGAGCGCCCACTATCTAGCCCCAAACTAAGCATTAGCCTGGCTAAACAACGGATAAACATACTTTATATCTTTTTTTGAAATAAATACATATTACACATAGAAAACACCCAGACCAATACAAACACATATGTTCGTGCACACAAATGTTTGTACTGCCCGGGAAACCCGGAACCCTTGGTGCAGTAGCCGACGCCCCAACTATTACACCAAATGGGTCGTCGATGTATAAATTTAATAAATAAATGTCAAATTTATAATCGCTGTCGTGTCCAAATAACATACACACAAAAATCAGCAACATATTTAAATACATATTGATAGAGTGAAATATTAAAAATGCACCTGCGCCTCGACTAACACCGTATCGGTATGCTGTGACTGTAATTGACGCTGAATGTAATAAGTTAATACATGTGGTGCTGTATAAATGATTTAACTGTGAAATGTAACCAATTACGACATACCTATACTTTTATAACGAAGATTTATACAAGATATTTGTTTGGTTGGAAGCAACGTTTCTAACTCCTATAGGGCTTAAATATCTGTTCATTGTATGTTTTATTAGACTGCTGTCCTTTATACTACTATTTTTTAAAGAATAAGGTGGATTTAGTGTTCAAATGTACACATTCCTCTCACCGTTAACATCAGCCAAGTTATTTCGAAAGTCAGAACAGATGTGATATTTCAAAACCGGTAACCGCGCCAACAATGGAGGAATTCAATTCCGAAAACGTAGCTAACTGGATCGCTGTATCAGCAATCAAAACGCGGCTAACGGTGAAGATAGACAATGTAACTTTGAAATCA